>JAQFYT010003113.1:0-11391 GCA_034694925.1 Ceratophysella denticulata
CATCACCGTAGTAGTAGTAAAACTTATCTTTAAAAACAAAAGTTATTCAAACACTTACTCTGTCTTTAGTCTGTAAGGGCTTCGGCCAACAAAATCGGACAATAAACTCAATAATAATAAAATAAGCAATAATGCTTAATCTAATTATTGAGTCTAAACTGAACCAGAGCATCTTGAAAATGATCCGAGCAGTAAAGATGTAATCCATGAACTCCAAGGGATTAACTTTACATTCCGGATCAGCAAGGCATACACAAACCATGTATTATGTACAGGCACGTCGTATTTCTGAAGTGCTGGAGTATTGGACATTGACAAAAAAAAAATATACAACCCTTTATTCAGGCTTTCAATTTCAAATACCTTTTTATATGGTTTGAGATACGTATTTCTAGCTCAAAATCAGTATACAGAATAGAGAGATCATTAGGATACCGGCGACTCGGTTTATAACCAGCAACGTAATTGTACACACAAAGTTCATGAGAACACAAGTGCACAGAAAAACGACCCGGAATGAATGGAATGAATTGAATTACAAATAAGTTTTCTTGTATACCTTTTATTTCAAAAGAAAGAGCGTCCTGAATTGATTGAGAGGACGAGATGGAGAAGATAGGATGGAGATGGAAGCGTAGCGTATACAGAAAGTTTGCTTACGGCAGTTTGATGCCTTCGTATAGAAATGGCTACAAGAATCAACTGACAAATGCTAGTCATTCTGATGCTGAAACGGTATTTTACGGTAATCGCTATTTTAAAACCTTTTATTTCAGAAACTTGCTACTAATAAAAAAGTCTGTTGTATGTCTATTATTAACTTTTTTATACCGGGCACGATACTTGACAAATATCACTTCAAGCTGTAGCTTCTCGTGTTTCGCGTGTTAACCCCCATCGCAATCGGTGTAACTTGTCAGAGTCAAACGTATGTATGTATCTTTCGCTATTCCGAATACAGAAACCGCAGTTCGACGCCCTCGTCGATGTGGTCATCGCATAAGACCCCAATGTATCTCAAAGCTATTGAAGAAAAGGGGGACCCAAATACTCACTTGAGACCACGAAGAATATCATTTCATTTTCTCGGAGATTCTCTGAGGGCGGAAAAAAAGAAGCTATCTGTTACCATACCACACTACACCACCACTTTACAAAATATATTATCAATCACACAATAGAAACTCTCCGGAACAGACACGCTGGGCCTGGCTACTGCTACAAACAGAACAGCAACAGCCAGAACAGGGTTCTTGGGTGAAAGAAGAAGACCAAAGGCGTAGGCGAAAAAAAGCATGTTGCTTGAAGTTAGATTGGATCTTTTACTCAAGTGGAAATGTAATTTCTTTGCCTTTTCATTTCATTTTCTCTTATTCCTCGAGGGTTTTTGACTTTCACCGACAAGAACGGAAGCGGCGTGTCCAGGAAGGAACTGACTGGTCTAATCAACGCTTATGGGGTTCAAGAAATGCAAAATTTATTTCACCCACAAGAAGGTGTTTAAAACATAAAAACTCATGGATGTGCGCATTCATCTACTACTTTTGTACACATTTCCCGAATTCCTGAAAGTTTTTTACATCCAATACTGCTACGAATTAACGTTTTACCAATAATTTTCCGTGTTTGGATTATTCTAGACAAGCTGACCGTCTAAGTCCGCATTACCGATAATACATTGCTAATACATAATACATTACATTCCTTATTTCATGCAAGCAAGATACAATTTGCCTCATTCATACGCATACATTATGGCTTGTATCGCTAAGCAAAACCATGCTATTAACACCGCTGAATTTGCAAACCCGCAAACCCACCAGTGCACCACCCAAGTTCCGCCCCTGCCACGAAACACCAAGTGCACGACCTGTGCGAAATCATCGCTTCGTGTACTTGTCTCTCTCATTCTCCATTTAATAAAGGCGAAGCATGAAGAAGGAAATAAAAAACCTAGTAATAAGCCAAATAATTCTTTTCTAACGTCGTCAGTGAAATCTGGAACTGGCGTTTACATATCCTGTCTTTATTTTCTTCTTTTTTAAAAATACAGAAAATCATTAGGTCTCATAATAGAAATTGAAGTGGGAGGAAGCAAATGTATATGCCCAATCCAACACCACAACACAATCACGAAGCAAGCCTCGCCCTGGAGTCAAATATAATTTCTTTGAACTGAAAGACTTGTGTTTAGTCATTCAATCAAAACTTCTTCCTTTCACCCTTCAACACTTCACGAGCCTAGGATATACACCCCACTTGACTTTTTCCAATTTTCACGTTAATAATGCTACTTGAAAAAAAAATACGCGGAGAGAGATTGGTATATATACTGGTATATTAGGTAGTATGCCTGGCTGGGGCTCATTTTCATTATTCAACTCAGTAAAGCGAATCAGAGTACATTAGGGCGTTTTCTCTTTTGTGTACCTCAATATATTTCGGGGACAGATTTTCTCCTTAATTTTTTTTCCCTCGTTTCATTTTTTGACATTTTCATAATTCCTTTTTTCATGCACTCAACCAAACTTTCTCCAAGC
Organism: Ceratophysella denticulata; assembly: GCA_034694925.1. Classification (NCBI taxonomy): domain Eukaryota; kingdom Metazoa; phylum Arthropoda; class Collembola; order Poduromorpha; family Hypogastruridae; genus Ceratophysella; species Ceratophysella denticulata. The sequence goes on from JAQFYT010003113.1 coordinate 2,541, forward strand.
CTTTGGTTCACTATACTACAGACAGATTATAGTATATCTTACACATATATATATACAACCTCAATACCCGATCTATGTACATTTATCCTTTCATCTCATAATATGAAATTAATTGCTGAATTATGTTCAGGCGGGTAGCTTGACGTAGCTTGACAGAATTATTGTCTATAATCCAAAAACTCATTTACGGATCAAAGTTTTAGAAAAAATTAATTAGTCAAATCAGCCGATGACAGTTCTATGCATCCCTAGCTTAAGCGCCATGAACGTGTAATTTCGCAAGGCACGAACAACACTAAGTTGTGTATACGCAAAGTTTGTAAGTAGCAAATGTTTAACAGGCATCTCAAACAATTCACGACATACAAGTCTACAGTCCTCTGTATATTTCATGTAATTATTTAAGGCCAAAGATTTTCTTTGATTACCACATGAGAATGCAGGAAGTTAATTAAAAGTGTGCTTACTTGGACTGGGTGAGTCATCATGGGGTTGAAGCTGGTGGTGCTGGTCGAGGGGTGAAGGGTTGTTGAAGCGGTGGTGGTGCTGGAGTTGGAACTGGTGCTGGAAATTGACAGCTTCGGCTGAGAAGGGGTGATGGAGCGGGATGTCATCGGAGCCTGGAGGGATGAGAGACCTACCCCCTCCGCCATTCCCGCCCTGCATCGTCAGGGCGGATAGGGCCTGTAACCCGTTGGACATTCCGTATAGCCCCGGGGATCCCTGCTGCTGCCCCGCATCTGCCGAGCCGGAAGAACCTCCGCTTGACCTAGTGCTTGGGGGCGTGCCGCCGAGGTTCGCCTGACCTCCTGACCCAATGTTACCCGTGCTCGCGTTGTACAGGAGACCCACCTCACGGGCCTCATTTTCTTCTTGCGCTTGCTGACGACGTAGAGCAACCTAACACATAATTGCAACTTGATTAGACATTTAGAAAATTCTTATTGGTTTAACGCTAATTCGTTTTAATATTTCGTGTATGTATATTGCAAAATTAATCATCACACTTAAACTGGAAATATGTATAGGTTTTGTATGCTGGAAATTTTAAGACAGTTTTATTTACCTGAGCCGCCATGACCCGCTGTCTTTCAGCTATCAATGTGCATTTGGGACAGTCACAGTCCCGCCATCGACAGTAGCGCTTGTGACCTTTGAGAGCTGAAACAACCCCATGATTTCGACACCGAGCACACTTCGGTGTTCTCTGATAACGCTCCGCCGCCCGTAGGAAAAACGCCGGGGGTAATGAGCTCAGAACCGGATGCTGTGCCATTAGTGACAGCGTATCTCGTCCGTTCCCGTTATTAGCAACTTCCACGCCGTTAGGAGCACTCATTCTTGATGTTTGTAAATTGCTAACGAGTATGCTAATTGCTAATTAATTCAAACAGTTCAGCGCATTCTAAACCAAACACGAGCGGCTATTAGATAATTGTTATTGTTCCAAGGATTGATCACGTAACACGTAAATAGCGGTATGTAATTGTTTTCAGTGTGCAACAAAAAAGACACTCGGCGTGGGAGATTACTTCAAGGGAGTATATTTACTTTCGACCTTGTTGGCTGAACGGGTGAATCTTCATTGTGGTCGTACAGAATTTAGGTATCGAGACGAGATGAGATGAAGAGATTCGGCTAAGCAAGTCTGTATCTCTGTGAGGTTAGCACAGGGATGAAGAGGATCTGATCTGAACTATGAAGATGAAGCTGATGCTTTGTCAAAGCTGAAGCTAAATTCGAGAATTCAACATTGTGTATTTCCTACGAGAGTCGAACCGCATTGGACTCAGAGAACCGGGAGGCGTCATTCTACCGGCCCCGTCCTAAACTCTCAACCAATCCAAACTCTGCCATGCCAGAGATTTGAAACAAATTATTTAGTTTCAGATCTGCAAGAACAGAGGTGTATGTGTTCTCGAACTCGAGTCGGATGGGAAGCCTGAACACGGGAAGGACACAACGATATAAAATAAAATAGGTACTTACAAAAAAATGAGTAACAATATTATTGGGTGTTTTAAAAACTAATTCGTTGGATTAGGATTAGCTTGGTACGAGATGAAGTTTGACCGAAGTTTAAAAAAATATGCGCTTCACAAGTATTTCATCGCGCCGCAATGCGTTTAAAGGCATTCATAGAAAGAATTGGACGGATAGACGAAATTTATCATCCCATAAGACCCTTCTGGTCTAAAATACAATTTGAAGTGTGGATGAAATCGTAGTTATTGCATATTAAACGGAATATTTTTAATCTACCATTTAAATTAAATCTGATTGGGATTTATTTAGGTTATGCCAAGGTGCAACACGGTTTGTGGCTTGGCATCAAGAAGCAAGCTAAGCCACAAACCGTGTGTGTAATAGCCACCTTGGGTTAGGCCCATTTAAAAAACGCGTCAGTTACGCTTATTATTTCGAAAATACAACAAAAATTAAGAATTTGTAAAGTTCAATAACCACAACATATATTAGATACTGGCATTCGTTTCGTTGCTGATGCTGAACCGAAAACTTACCATACCTAAACTCAATTGTTCAAAGAGGGACTATCGAATAATTGTTTTGTGACTAGTCTGTTTCTGCTTATGTTTGCTGTAACGGAAGCCAATACAATACAAGATCTAATATATACTACTTCATTGTTTTGAACAAATGACGGAACAATAGATGGAATTTGTATTCAAAATTCAAACTAACCCTTCCCAGCCTTGCAGCCTATGCCTTTCAAAAGAAGCTCAGAGGAGACTCCTTCGGTTTTGGGTTATCTATTCATCCTCATAATTATATTGTGATTCTTAATACTCACATCAGTAGACTAAAATTATTGAGCTCAAAACCTCTTCCATTGTTCTGGGTTTCTGGTAAAGGAGTACACACTACCAGATACAGAGAAGTTTACTCCTGGTGAGGTTTGTAAACCAAATAAGTATTAAGGCTATTCTAAGATTTATTTGAATTTGCATGTATCTCATGGTGAATTACACGTAAATGCTTCATGGGATGTTTTGACTGCTTCAATGTTTGCAGCTCAGAAGATTCTCATCGCGCAACGGTTTTGCTGTGCGAATTCCAAGGCATTCGTGTGGATCGAGGTACAGTGGAAATTGCTTGTAGTAAACTCGGTTTTAGACGAACCTCGGATTTTGTAAAAATTTAAAGTTTCCCGGCCTGGCTTATGTAGGTTTATGTGTTAAAGCATACGGATAAAGTAAACTCTGATCTTGCTTGTAGTAAAGTTTCTGATGTAGTAAACCAGTCTTGCGCTCCCTTCAAGTGAATACCTCCGATGTAGTAAACTTTTGTTTATACCCGTGTTTGGCTCTAATAAACATCGTCTGTAGTAAACTATTTTCGTTTCCCTTCACGTGTACTACAAACGAGTTCCACTATGAATGGCGGACTGAAGCACAGCGAGCAGAGGTCATCCAAAGGTGCTAAAATTTGGTAATTTAGGAAAATTCAGTAAATGATTTTCGATGGATTCACGGAAATTGATCGACCTCAACCCTCAACGAAATATGGTATTTACACTTAGGATTTCGACTTCAACTACGAACGAATGCTAGTGTGCTTACCCTGGAGGAAATTCTTCAATGAACAAACATTACGAAATATGATCTAAAATGCAATCCATGGGAATAGCCTTAACTCTACAAAATAGTGTAAATCTGGTTTTATCGTTCTTGTTGATGTTGAAATAGTAGTTACCGGAAAATGATATAGAGACGACCTTTAATAACGTTTGGAAATACACAGAGATGAGATTCCGGGGACAGCGGAACAAAGCGGGGAAAACTCCCTGAGCCATTGTTGGGCTCACAGTTGGAATCCTTTTTCTGATCTCCCTATATGTGCCCTTATTATCCAACATGAGTCCATCATCGTCCATGTCTACTTTGTATTTTGCTTTTGTGTCTTCATTTTCATATGTCTTTTATCAAAATGAAATGAAAACTGTGATGGCAGGACATGGGGTTTTACTGGAATAATTGAATGTATGTCTGTATTATTTGAGTAATCCTGTTGTACACAGTTGGGTTTATTCGTATTTTATTACTGATACCTATTCAGTATTAGTTTATTGGTTCATGTCCAATGTATAATATACGAACAATGGTCTTGTACTACTCGGTCGAAAAGATTAATTTACTGAGTATTCCATATTCTTTGTTCTTGTTATTATACGAACTTATGAGATTTGTTTGAAACGGTTAAATAAATCAGTATGTGTTTTGAATTCAAATGTTCGGTGCGGCCCGAATATATTTATTTTTAAAAATCTGTAAATATACAGAACGTTCCAAGACCCAAATAATAACGCGTCTCTGTAATGCACCATTAGCTGTCATTTCTTACATGCACAGCATGTCCTAGACGCTAGCTACGATCGTAAAAAATTCCAACGCGGCGTTTAGGTGGCCGGTTTTATTCCTGTTGTGATTGGTTGAATTTGAAATATGGAAATTCAAATTCAAAAATTGTTTAAATTCGAAAATTTAAAGTTTGTTGACATAAACAAGAAGTCTTATTCTCAGTCAACAGGTACCAGTAACTACTTTTGACACGTTAATGCTTATGAATTTTACGTATGTTTTGAGATTTAAAATCCGTTCATATTTGAAAATTTAAAGTTTGTTGATAAAACAAGTCCCAATGAGCAGTGCCAGTGCAGTAACTACTGTTGACATGTTAATGCTAGTGTATTTTACTTGTGTAAACTCAAGAATTCTAAAAATTCAAATTCGAGAACTTAAAGTTTGTTGATAACAAGTCTCAATGAGCAGTCCACTTGTAATTAACTACTGTTGACATGTCAATGCTATAATGTGTTTTAGAAATTCATCTCAAGTTCAGATTGATTTGAATAAATCTTAAATTTAAAATCGTAGAGAATAATCCGACCGTCCGTCACGTCCTGTATCCTGTAAACAAGTCTATCAACACAGTAGTGCACACCGGCACGTTGACATGCCAACAAATATACACCACGAATGCAAAAGTGGAATTCAATTTTTTATATTTTTTGAAGAAGTAAACAGTAGCTGTAAACAACTACAGGGCGACAACGCGACGGGCCATGGTTCCCATGGCTGCACATGCTAGTTGTAAATATTGTAAGTGTAAATATACTATACTAGCCTGCGTGGCCATGGCAACCATGGCCCGTCGCGTTGTCGCCTGTACTTGTTTACTTTTAATGTTTACTACTTCAAAATATTAAAAAATTTGAATTCTAAAGAATTGCCCGAATTGACTAATCCTTATGAGAGGTGTGTGATCTACTAAGCGGAAGAAAGTGGTCTGGTCGATCGTATTGTTACCGGCCCATAGACACCTTGAGGGGAGGCCAGCCGTGTATACTCCCGACACCATTAGAAAGTGGAGTTTCGGGGGTGGGCAATTAAGCTCGTTAATTCGAGCTAGGCTGTGCCGTGGCTGTAAATATGCCTTGTAAGGGTTTATTAAATAATAAAATTATACAGGTTAAAGATGTATGAAAAGATGATTAAATCCATTTGATTACCATTCCAGGGAAATCTGATCCCCGAATAATTATTTTTCATTAATTATATGAAACTGAAACCTTGAGATTGGGATTTATATCGTGGTCTGTCTATCAAGATAAAATGAGCCGTACGCAGGCAGACACACCACCAGCAGCAGTATTAAAAATTCTAAACGAACCCAGGACTGAATGAATACATGAACGAACGGTATTATATGTTTCAAGTGCGGATCCTTAAACCCCGATTATGATAAGAAGAAAGAGAGACGTTATCCCGAAATCCTGTCACAACTTCACTCACCACTTCAGATCTGTACAAAAACGCCATTGGATAATGATGTCAACTGCTATTGAAAATTCAAAAGGAAAACATACTTATGGAACACAGTCCTTATCTTGAGGTATGCCTGGCTGGCTATGGCGTTTATGCAGTCATTCTTGTGGATATATTTATTAAAAGCAACTGGGTTGCCACTTGTCCTCATCTCATCAAGATTCAGGTATAATATACGAGCGATAAGTGATATGAAATGAATAGACGGGATATATAGGATTATAATTACAGATATAAAAGTTGGAGACAGCCTACTAAAAAGTCCTTTTTGCTCTCTACTTGAAAAAGCGTGTAAAGCTCAAAAAATATTAAACGTGCATGCTATTATATAAATTTTACCGAGCATGATTAAACTGAATAGTAGGTACCAGGGAAGATCTAAAGCTGTGATAAGAACCTTACAACAAGTGTATGTATAAGATACGGTTACACAAGACCTTAAATTCATTTTGCTTTATGCTATACATACACAGTAATTCTTGTAATCTTTAACTCTAAACAAGAACAGGTATATACTATGTATAACTGGGAATTCCGACTTCGATGTTTATTATTCAAGTTTTATTACTTTATACATATTTGGGTTGTAATTTAAACCGCACACTCAGGGATAGCAGCTACACATATAATTAATTAGGGCGAATGGGCATATTGAACGAAAATCAAGCATATACTTAGGGCAAGCTGCATTTTAAGGCGAAAACTCACTTTGTATTAGGGCGAAAATCATCAAGGGCAAACCCATCTTTCTTACAATTAGTATTAAAACTGAAACATATCATATTTAGCTCTAGATATAATCTTGCATCGTTTCTTCCGTAATTCATTAGCTCGTAAGTCGTAAATTATGTACATACCAAGATTTCACGGCTACTTTCACTTTCACTCAATAGTCAATTGTGAAGGAGTGCGTGGTTTACACAAACTCTTTGGGTCTACAGGGCACTCTGTTGGTCGGGGTTTGAATCTCTGGTAGAAAAGATAAAGTGACAAAGAACTTGACAATATATCAGACCGATTACTAATCGCTGATGATTAATCTGCGCCGATTACGCACTTTTCTCGATTTTCGCCGTTTAATCGGCACGCTAATTATTGAACGGGCCGATTCATAACTTTATTTAAGCGGTCGCATAGCAGCAACTTGCCAGGAAGGTTAAGGTCGGGGCCTATTCCACAGGAAAATAAATTAACCATGGCCATAAATTTGCTGAAAACCAAAGGTCGCGAGCTATTTCCGTTAATAATGAATTATAAATTCGCAATTTGGAATCCGCAGCGGGCAGCAGTAATTATCATGATAGTATAACACTACTGGATGAGAAATGCGATGTGATTCCTAAATCCGTTCGACGGTGTTTTACTGTACTACTGACCGCTATCGAATCTATAATGACTTATTCTGCGGAGGAATGAAAAGTCATAGCGAAAAATGCAAGAAGTAGAACTGTAGAATTCTAATTTTTAATCAAACTGATCTGAGTGAATAGTACAAATATTGTGAATTATATGTGGTGGCTCATATCCAAATTAGTTCATAGAGTTAATTAGATTTGATTATTAGAGACTTATTCGATCTCCATTCCAGTAGCTGGATCCGCAACTGCAAGTGCTGGCCCAGCAACCTGAGGCCCGTCCACTGGTGGCTGATTATCATCCGGAGGAGGTGCATCATCGCCTCCAGTTCCTGAAACACCGCCTCTGCCCTTCCGCTCAGCAGGATCCAAAAGATTCAAGAACACGTCTGCAGCTTCATCATCGTAACCAGTGAACTCCAGGCCCTCACCAACGATACCAATACTGACATTCTGTAAAAATAAATTCGCATGAAAATGTTAATTGGTGACTGCAGGCACACCGCGACTACGAAAATAACATACACGAGCAAGCGTTGAAGACCCTGTAATGTCAAATGTCAAACCTTATTGGTGAGTTCCATTTCCGCAGGAAGTGTGTCTCTCAAAGCCCGAAGAGCGTGAGCAACTAACTCATTCAGACTTGAGTCCAACAACTTGTCCAAGTTCTTCTCCAAATATGTACGAGCAGCCTGAGACCGTGCTCCAATTGCCATTCCCTTACAATCATAGAAATTAGCAGATGGACATGTTTGGTAGAGATGTGGTCCCTGGGAGTCATAGCCGACAACCAGAAGTCCGACTCCGTAAGGACGACGATCATAGCCTTGGGTCGACATCTGCATTTTATTTCCAATCAATGTCATGAGACGAGCAATGGGAAGCGGAACATCCTGAGCGTATTTGTAGTTCAGGCATTCCAATCTCATGAAACGAACTAGGCGCCGAGCGTCAGCAGTGAGACCTGTTACAATATCATTTGAAAGAAATAAGTCTTCGCAATAGAAAAACCTTTTTGGTAAATAATATCAATAGTTATACAAAAGCGGACCAGAAATGGAAACACCCATATGCTCGTCAACCGGGATGATTTTCTTTTGATGAGCGGCTAGATCCGATGATGCTCTCTTGAGCGCCACAACAACACCATGAGTCCTGGACTTAAGTCCAACAGTTGCTGAGCCTTGCTTGACAGCTTCCATGGCATACTCCACTTGGTGCAGTCGTCCCGCTGGGCTCCATACCGTCACATCACTGTCATACTGATTCCGAAACTGCAAAACATTAAATCTTGTAGTTAGAAAAAACTCGAACACAATGTTTGTAGTCGGTAATCGGTACTCAAAGTATAGTACATACATTTAAGTTAGCGCAAGTCAAAATTGTATCTAAATAAATCGGGTTGACCCCAAATTGCTGAGAATGTTGGAAGCCAAGTTGAAAGCGTGAAGGGTTACCCACTTGCAACTGTGAACTAACAACTAGCAATGAACAGCACACGGATGACAGAGAAATACTTTGTACTTACAACTTACAACTTACAATTAGAAATTTTTCGTGTGCGCCATTTGCCCGGTCTAACTAAAAAGCACCGACCACACCGACCTCACCGAGCACACCGACCACACCGACCTGAGGTCGGTGTCCTAC
>JAQFYT010003114.1:0-11390 GCA_034694925.1 Ceratophysella denticulata
TCTTTGTCTGCTTCAAAGTAGAATGGTAATCGAGGACATTCAACGATTTGGGGTTCATGTACAATCTCTTTGGAAATGCCTCTCAACCAACCTTCGTGTTTGACATGTTTATGGATGTAAGTTAAAGGAAATTCTGCGGTACAAGTTGTGTCGTTTGGCATTTGAAAGCTGTATTTGAATATCTCCGTGCATTTGCTGACTGATAGGGTCGAGCCTGTAGCTATGGCTTGGTAACGGTGATCACTGAGAAGGGTGTGAACCATAGCGTTTGGCGAGGTCTCCGCCAGGCTTTTGAGCAAATTTATCATGTTTTGATTAGCTTGGCAGGTAGATAAATGAGAGAGCTGAATCGCATATCGGACATTTTTGGAAATTATGTCATGCAGGTACTGCAATTTACCGTTAGTTTGACTGTCTGTATGAAAACGAAGTCCGTTCTCTTCATGAGCTAAACGCTCAATCTGACGGGATTGAATTAAGGGTGGATTCCCGAAATCTTCAATTTTTGCATATCTCTCTGGTGTCTGTTCCTTTGTATTTGGTATAACTTGTGAAACCGTGGGGGTTTCTTCAATAGACTCAATTTGTCGATTCGGATTAGGGCGATAATTCTGTTTTGGAGGGATCGAAGCGGGTGGTCGAATCGTGGGTACTGAATGAATAATCGGATCGAAAGCCTCAAAGTAAGTATCTGGGGGAATTACTGTTGCTGGTTCAGTGAAATCTGGGTCAATTTGTTGAACTATTTTCTCTCCTCTGGTCCAATGTTCTTCTCCGTCTGGTAAAAACATTTCGGCATTCTTCGTGTTGTGGAGTTTTTGGTATTAGTGGATCCTTGTATTGGAATTGAGTGAAGTCTGGGTAATTTTCAAAATCTTCTACCTCATCTTGAAAAGGATTGGTCGTCGATGTCGTCGTTGTCTTTGAGTTTGATGGTTTCTTAGGAATTTGAACAGTAGGTCGAGGGGTTTGAATAGTAGGATTATAGGTTTTAAGGAGTGGAGTGATTGTAGGGTGGAATGGAGAAAGTGGAATTTCTGTTGTACGATTTGGTTGTTGAGTTGAAGAAGGACGATGTATGATTGACGGTTGAGTAGGTTTTGATGAGGATAAAGGGAAAGGTTTCGTGGTCGTTAGGTCTCGTACTATGGGAACTTCGGTGGTGGTTGTGGAGGTTTTAGGGATTGTGGGTCTAATGGTCGAGGGATGTTGAGGGTGATGGGAGTATCGGTGATGAATATGCTTTGGTGGAGGTGTTGTAGGTCGTTGGATTTCTTCTGGTTCCAACTCTTCTTCCGAAAATTCATCAAAATTCGGTTTAGCTGTTGTTGTACGAATTGTGGTGGTTTTAGGAGAAGGGGTGGCGAATTCGAATTGGGAGGTTTCATCATCTTCTTCGTCAAAGTTTATGTCGTTAGGAAAAGACTGTCGTTTGATACGTTTGTCACCGGTGTCGAGTAGGAATTGTTGGTATTTTTGCATTCGGTTATTAGTCTCTTCACTGTGGCGAATTGTCATATCAACATGAGAAGTCGTAGCTATAACATTATTAATTTCACCCATGGAACTTTGAGTGTAAATTAATCCTTGTGCCGACGTACCAAGTTGTAGACCACAAATGTTTGTTGTTTCGATCTCAGTAATAGCCATTTGTAAGTCCATACAAGAAATTCGTGCGTCGTCAGAGAAGAGGCATTGACTTGTCTCTCCTCGGGTTAATCGGCAAGAAGGTACTTCCGTTGGTGTCCAAATTAACATGGCGTCATCCACTGCAGGGCATGATCCAGCTCGAACATGACATTGTTCCATCAAATTGACAGCGGCAACAATGGTTTGGTCTTCGTTACGTGCGCTTATAATAATTTTTGTGTAGTAGTAGTTTTGTACAGAGTTTTCACGTACATTGGGCCAATCATATTCAACATCGGCAATTAATGATGTCCCAAATGAGTTATCATGTAAACGATTGATGGTGTGACCTTTCGGACTTATTTGGAGTCGAACCATGTTTCTGCATTCCGATTCCGTTACTGGCATTTTTTGTTCATGACGAAATTCATTCCAAGTTCCCCAAAAGAAGAAACTTTTGCGAACATAGGTTTGAACACTGGAACAAAGGTATCCTGTTATTGTAGCTCGTTCAACGTCAGTGAACCAAAAAGTCAGCTTGACTAATTTCGATGGCGTGTCCAATTCCAGCAAGGGGCATTTTAAAGGTTTCGGCAATTTATACGTGAAATGAGGTGCCTCGTCGCAAAGGTAAAGCGGTGTTTCTTTTTCGGCAAGCGAGTGGAAGTATTCGTCAATTAAACTTTTTTCGTATTCCGATTGAACAGTTTGGGCTTGTTCGTTGGCCTCTGGTTCAAGATTGACTTCGGATAATTTAATTTCTTCGGTGCTATTAATCGAATTAGCTCGTATCGGAGAGAGTGAAAGGGTCAAGAGAAGAATTATTATTCCAATTGAAACATGACGCGGGTTAGGGTGACACGCGTCCATGATCGGTCTTTGGATATTCATGCCTGGATTGGCACTTGGTGTAGAATGGCTGAAGAATGTTTGACAAAGCATGTTAGTTGATTTCGTGTATTAGGATAGGATTAGGATTTTTTGGAAGGATTACGAAATAAATAATTTTCTCAATAATCTCAATTAATTCAGATCAACTTAATAAGGGGGTAATTCTAAATTCACACTCAAAATTATTTAGTACAGAATGCACACATATTAAGCACACTCATTAAAGAAATTGAATCAAAGAGTTACGAAAATGCACTCTTAATGTAAGTTAATGTCTTATGTGTAACGTATTATGTATTTGTTTTTCGTTGTAATTTTGTGTGTTTTTTGTTTAATAAATTACGAAGTCATCGTATTTAGCCGGCATACGACGGGTTCGTTTTTCAGAAGTGGTAACTTTCGTGCTATCTTGTTGTTCAGAGGATTCATATGTGTTGTTATGCATATGGTCAATTGATTCTATTTGTGGATGCTGTTGATTTACCGTATTTGGTTGAACGTTAAATGAATTTACATCTGGATTTTCGGATACGTTAAAATCAATTTCGTTATATTCCAATCTGGCAGATCTCTCGTCACTAACGTAGATATGAGTCTCCTGTATTAACTGTCGGATATCTTTCCAAAATTCATGATCTGTCTCAATGTATGGTATAATGTAAGTTAAAATTCGAAAAATTGAAGGAAACAAATCTCGTTCTAGAGAAAACGAGATGACGTATTTGTACAGGAAACTCGTCCAATTCATACCCAAGATGAACAAACTGTGTGCGGTAAAGTTTGACGTAAATCGATCTATTTGTTGAAATTCTAGTGAACTGGGCATATAATGAACATGGAGGTTGAGAAGTGCTAGGTCGAAAGATTCATATTTCTCAGGTTGAGTACCATGCGTTTGAATTAATTCAACAGGCCAGATTCCAATCAAGACTATGTCTTGTATTTTATGTGTCTTTAGTAAATTCAGTATGTCCAACCATTCAGAAGAAAGTGGTGTTATTCTAATTGTCAGTTTAACGTACGGTAATTGAATAGGATCATCAAGTGTCTTGTTGTCAGTAAATTCAGTCGATTTTAAATTTGTAGTTAATCGTAAGTCGTCTTTACTCTCATCAATTAGAGAATCTAAAGTTTGGTATAGAAAATCGTGTTCGTAATCGGTATTTGTTTCAAAAGTTGGCAGCAGTTTCATTCTTCGTACATGGGTGTTGAAGGTTCTGTTGGTATCAGTATCGCGAACTCTATAAATTAGGTCTGTAAATTGACTGAGGATTAGGTATTTGCCATGAAAACGTTTCGTCCATTTTCTAGGTTGACCGGGTTGTGATCGTTTGGGGTAATATAATTTAACTAAATCTCCCACTTTAAATTCAACGGGTCTTCTGTGTTTGTTTTCCATTTCTCTAGATTTTGCTTGATTTGCTTCTAAAATGGACGCAACTAGTTTCCATATAGCATTTAAGGTAAGGCCTTTTTCTTCAATTGAAGGTGGAAGACCTTCAACTTGAAATTGGTTTTTCATAATAGGTTCACGTCCGTACAGCAAATAGAATGGACTGTAAAGATGGGATTTGCTTTTCGTTGTATTATAAGCAAATTGGATTTGACAAAGGTATTCATCCCAGTTATTACTATTAGCATTTACATATTTGGAAAGTATACTATTAACTGTTGACCACATCTTTTCAGCCATGCCATTTCCTTGTGACGCGTAGAATGTCGTACGTCGTGGTTGAATGCCATACATCTTAGCAGAAGCATCGTATAGTTTACTAACGTAATTAGATCCGTTGTCAGTGTGGATTATCTCTGGACAACTGTAACGGGTGTAAATACGTTCTTCGTAAAATTTAATAATGTCTTCTGTAGTGATGGATTTCAAAGCTTTAATTTCCACATACTTGGTTAGCATACAAATTGCATTGATGATGTATCTGTTATTAGATCGGGTGAGTGGGAGTGGACCTAGGATGTCCGAACAAACGTGTTGCCATGGCATCTGCGGAATTGGAAGATTTTGCATAAGTCCAGGTTTAAGTCCAAAATGACGTTTAAATGACTGACATTCACTACAAGCCGCGAGGAATTTTGCAACATCTTTCTTGAGGTTCTTCCAGTAGTAAATTCGTGCTAGTTTCGAATAAACTCGAGAAAATCCTAAATGAGCTGAAATTGGATGACTATGACTTTCAAAGAGAATTTGCTCGACCATGCTGATAGGTACTACTAGTCGTCTCCATCCTAACCTTTTGCAGAAAAGAACGTTCTGGTGGAGTGTATACCTTTTCTGAATAGGCGTCAAATGCATATCCTGTTTGATTGAAATGCAAAATGGGTCTAAAGATTGCAATTCCTCAATATTGTGAATTTCGCTGTGCAAAGCTGGTATATTCAAGATGTCTTCTTCCTTGATTTGTTGTTCCATTGGATACCTAGACAAGAAGTCAGCCATGCTATTCCTTTTTCCGGGAAAGTATTGCAGAGTAATTTGGAAAGATTGCAGAATGGCACTAATTTTTCCTAATCTATTTCCCATCCGTTGAGTGAAGCGTGGTGAACTTATTGGTTGATGATCGCTGTAGACGGTGAATGGAATGTTAGCGAGGTATGTGTACAACATTGTGCAGCTCAGTAAGACGGCCATATACTCCTTTTCGATAGTACTATAATTAGCCTGAGATATTGACCAAGTTCCACTACAATATTGGACAGGATGTAAGTCGCCATTTTCGTCTTCTTGGATCAAAGTACAGCCCCAGCCTAGGTCGCTTGCGTCAGTATAGATTCTTGTCTTTCGGTCAGAACGAAAGAATGATAGAAGTGGCGGGTGTGTAAGGAGGTATTTAATCCTTTCAAAAGCCTGTTGTTGGTCTTCGGTCCAATGAAATTTAACATCTTTCTTTGTGAGGTCTATCAATGGCTGAGCAATGATTGACAAGTTTGGAATATACTTTCGCCACCAACTAGCTGCAGAGAGAAATGATTGAACACCTTTCAAGTTCTTCGGAGGTGGACGTTCAGAAATCGCGATTGTTTTTATTGGATCTGGAAGTGTACCATTTTTCGTTATAATATGGCCCAAGATTTTAGCTTTAGACATACCAAATGTACATTTCTTATGAGAAAGCGTTAAATTAGTTCTACGACAACAATCAAAAGCTTGACGTAAACCTAAAAGTTGTATTTCGAAATCATTATGACAAATGAAAATATCATCCATGTAAAATACAGCTGTTTTATATAGAATAGGTCGGAAAATTGTACCAAGACATCTATTAAAATTACTAGGTGAGACTTTTAAACCAAATGGAGTTACATTATAATAAAATAGGCCTTCTGTTGATGTAAATGTAGTAAGGTAACGTGAATCCGGATGAATGGGAACACAATTGAATCCAAGTCGACAGTCCAAACAATTCAAAAATCCGCTGCGGGTGGAAATCCAGTCCATGATCTCGCTAATCTGCATCATAGGGTATTGGTCTGGCTCGATTATCGAATTGATTTTTCGATAGTCCACACAGAAGCGAAATTTTGGTTTCTCGCCTCCTCCACGATGTCCGTCTTTCACCACGACTACGTTGCTCGAACAGCAAGCATCGCTTGGTGAAATTCTGTTAGATGCAATCAGTTCTTTGATGGTTTCTCTCTCAAATTCGTCCTCGATCGGGCTTCGGCGGTATGGGCGAGAAATAGGTAATTTACTGTTTGGTTTTAATTTCAAATAGAGTTCGCAACAATTAATTGTTTTGAAAACATCTGTGCGTCCAAAAACATCATTATATTCAATAAGAGCAAGAGCCATTGCATGAAATTGTTCTGGCTGTAATTCTGGATTAATTTGAGTCATAAGTTTTTGAAGAATAGTAAAAGTTTCCTCATCATATCCTTGTGGCAATAATTCATCTAATTGTAAACGGAATAAAGTGTCGTTTTGACTGCCTTCTAACGTTATCAGGTTTTTAATGTTTGTCTCTGATTCGTTATTTGGTTCGGAGAATAAAATGTGTTCGATGTTCGTTATTGTTTCTTTATCAATGAATGATTTGTCTATAGCGGTATAGAGGTCTCCTTCCTTCCGATAATAATCTAATTCATTAGTTAAAAGAACGATCGGATTTTCTTTCTGACTTTTTGCTTCGTCGAAGTCTGCTCTTTCTTCCGGAGTCATTAGTCGATATTGCCACATGGGTGAGTAGGAAACCATTAATGCGTGATTTAATTCAGAAAGTTTTTTCTTTTCATACTCTAAATATTCATCTTCGTGAGTCTGAGCGGAAGTAATTATCGATATTTCTTGTGTCTTATGTAATTTAGGATCGTTATTAGATAAATCTATCTTATCGGAACATTGGCATTGGTAAGTCAAAACTGGTGCCGTTGGAGTGATCAGCTTCAATGGCGGAGACGAAGGTCCTTGGGAAGGGGATGAGAAGTTCCTCTTCTCATCGGGCATTTGTAGACTTTCAACCTTTGGAATTGCAACCTTGGTATACGATAATTCGGCGTTTGCTGCTTCTCGGAATTCAAAATTTGGATTATTTTTCAACAGTGCTATTTTCAATTGTCGGAATTCTTCTTGTTCGGCTTTCGGAATGTAGTCGGCGAGCGTTATGTCGTAGTCTAGGTCGTCGGTGTCCTGGTCTTCGTCGAATTCGTCAGATTCGTCAGAGTACTCGTCTGGATGTCTGTTGTTTTGAATATTATTAATTTGTCGATCTTGGTGTTTTTCCCATAATTTTCTAGCAATCTGTTGCAATCTTACTTCGGCATTCGGAACATCTTCAACATTCGGACTTACTTCGGCATTCGGAATTTCTTCAACTTTCGGACTTACTTCGGCATTCGGAATTTCTTCAACTTTCGGACTTACTTCGGCATTCGGAATCTCTTCGGTCTTCCGAATTTCTTCGACATACATAATTTCTTCAATATTTGAATTTTCAGAATTCGGTTTGGGGGAGGGGTTAAGGTCTTCGTTCCTGGGTGGATCGCGTTTTGACTTACGTTTTGCCAACTTAAATTTAAATTCGTTATATTTACTCTTAATCTTATCTTTAAGTGACCGTTTGGTTTCAGAGCTATTTGAAGATTGAATACTTAAGTCTGAAGACGTTATTGAATTTGAGCGATTTAAGATAGACGACTCAGAAATATGAACTCGTGTCGATAGTGGAGTCTGGTGCACTGGAGACTCGACTATTGACGAAGAAACATTTTCCGAAGGCTTTATATTTGACTGATCTGAGGTAATTTCACGGGGAGGCATATTCGAATTAGAATCTAATACCAAAACTTCGAAAATGAAAGCTCCGACCTTAGGATCGGGTTTTAATTCCATGTCTCCCTGTAACATTCCCCATTTCCAGTATTTGTCTTTATAATTCAGGACAATTCCCAGTTCATGTAAATAATCGCTTCCAATAATCATTGGAAAACGAAAATTATCGATGACGTTGACTAACATGTCTGCTGATTGATTTCCAATTTGGAGATGTACATGTGCTTTACCAACAACTTGTATCAAATCCTGTCCAACACCTGAAATAGAAATCCTGTTCGGAATGGGAATAATATCCTGAGCTTGAATATATGATGAGTCAACCAGTGTTGTTGTACTGCCACTGTCGAAGAGAATGAATGCTGCTTTGTTATTTAGTTTACCGTTAATTTTAATTAGTCCAAGAGAGCTAGCTATAAGTACTTCGTGTAGTTCGTCCTGTATTTCTTCGGTGTCGAGAACCTTCAAACTTTCTGTCGTTTTATCCGAAGAAGAATAGTCAGTCAATAATGAAGCAATTAATCCGTCCAATTGTTCTGAAACTTCAGCGTAGTTTGTCAATAACGAATCTATTATTCTCGTCCTTTTAATTTCATCGTCGGAGAATGTGCGAGTCATTTCTGCACTTAGCTTTGGAAAATCTGTCTTTGTCTTGTCAATTGAATCCTCTGTCACTTCTATAGGCTTTAATAATGGAAATCGTGTTAGGAGTCCTATATCGTCTGTTCGATTGGAGGTATCTAAACTGCCGATATTGGAGTCCATGTTGTAATATTGTTTCGATTCGCGCTTTAATCTATTCGTACGCCCCTCTAGCGTCTCGGAGGGGCTCCTCCGTTTTTTGCATAGAAGCACTCTTCCGTCATGTGCGATCTATATTGTTGACACCACAAACAGAAATTACAACG
Source organism: Ceratophysella denticulata (assembly GCA_034694925.1). Lineage (NCBI taxonomy): Eukaryota > Metazoa > Arthropoda > Collembola > Poduromorpha > Hypogastruridae > Ceratophysella > Ceratophysella denticulata. Next base: position 8,710 of record JAQFYT010003114.1, read on the forward strand.
TCTCGGATTTAATGGGAGTGGCGGCATTGGGTTAGGATACGGTGGTGGGGCTAATCCAGAATCCTGCGCGCCGTAAAGCCGTTTATTCTTGTCGCAGTTTGCTTGAACATGTCCGACGTTACCGCAATTAAAGCAAAGTTGAGCGCGACGGTTCCCATTAACGTTATTATTTGGGCGCTGGTAACAATTAGCCTGTTGGTGACCCATTTTACCGCAGTTGTAGCAAGGTCCGTTCGGCGCATTATTTCTTCGGCTAGGCATTGGAGAAGAAGGAGCTGAATAAGAATTCTGCCTCGGATTAGGTCTTGGTGCTGAACGTTCTCTGGGACAATTATTAACCCGATGAGTAGGATCTCCGCAATTAAAACAGCCATTGACTGGTCTACGTGTTTCCGATGTATTTTGTCTCGGTTGTTGTCGAGTTTGTGGTTGTTGAGTAACTTGTTGTTGAGTGTTGAAGACATATTCTTTCGAATTTGTGAACAAAAGATTATCAATTTTCTTCTCCAAACCCTCAACTTTCTCGGCTGTTTGGGTAACCAATGACTGTTCTATACGGTGTTTCGACATCTGAGTTCCTTGATCAATTTTGCGAAGTAGAGTGGTAAGTTCTTGAATGGTCTTTGGGTCTTTCAAATGAACCGTTGGTATAATTGATGGCAATAAACCCTGGATGACTGAACGAATCGCCTTTTCCGGGGTTATGTGTGGATCCGCGGTGTTGAGTAGGTCCATCTTAACATAGCAATAGTCCACTGCATCTTCTCCCGTTTTTTGAAAACGATTCCTAGCATTTTGTTCGGCAAATACTGGGTCAGTGTTAGCACTCTTAAAAGCTTTTTGCAAATCTTCCTCAAATTGCGCGTATGTTAATGGCGGAGCAACTGGAATTCGAGATTCTCGTTCGCGCGTATATCCGGCAAGCCAAGCAAAACAAGGTCCAATTAATGCGCTGGAAAGACTCGAGATTTTAATTTGATCGTCGTTACCCCAACCGTTGGAATGCATGATCAATCTTACTTGGCGAATGTAATCATAGCAATCCGTAGTCCCATCATACTTGGGAATAGGTGTCAATAGTCGCCGCGCGGGTGGATTTTGTGTAGCCATTTCTGCTTCTGAGTCGGATGTAGAACTGTCGGAGAGCGAATCCCAATTCCTCTCAGGTGCTTTAGGTGTTGCTTGGGAAAGCTTTGCTTTCTTATGCGCACTGTCCGAAAAGTCAAAATCGCTTACAAAAGGTTTATAAATTCTGGATTTTTCCAGAGCTTTATTTGCCCTCTCAATTGACGGCTGTTCGTTGAATGTTACTTGATGTCTAGGAAATCGAGTTTCAAACTCCTTTGTAGGTTGGTAGGAAGCACGGGTTTGAATAGGAGGGGTGGATGTTGAAACTTTTCTAAGGGGGGAGGATGTTGGAATTCTATGTGCAGGTGTATCAAGCGCGGGTAATCGGCGTGGTTCTGGAGGTATATACTCCGCAAAGTAAGGTGGATTGGGTGTATAACTTGTCGGAAAAGTATAAGTAGGAAGGGTACCAAATCCAGAATATTCTCGTTCCTCTCGCTTTAATAGGTTTCTATCAAAATTAGGAGCTGTCTCTGGTTGATCTACAGGAGAATTGTCGGAAGTAGATGTCTGGTCGTGTATTTCGCCTTCTTCGTCCGATGATGAGCTATCTGAGCCGTTTTGTGCCTGGGGGCGATGAAAAGGTGACGTTAAGCGATTAATAAAATTTCCGAACCTGGAAGTTGGCTCTGGTGGTGTCAATATTTCGTTAAGCGGAATAGTAATATTAGGCGTCAAGGTCGGCGGGATGTCTGAATCGTTCTGTTTTCTAGCTTCGGTGTCTGCAATTTGAGCTAGAGCGCGCGCGGTCGCGGCGGTCTTACTGCGCGTCTGATAGCCTGCTGGAGTGTCAATCGTGGATGAATAGGGTACTTTAGTAATTGATATTAAATGTACTGTCGAATTTGAACTTGAATTTGAAAAACTAGTTTGATTGGAATCGGTAGTCGAATGCATTCATAATAACTAACATGTCAAACTTCATAGCACAGAATATGTTCAATAGGCTCATGAATCGGAAATATGTATGCCCAAAAGCAAAAGATCAGATTGATTTTACCAGTTGAAGTCCAAATTTGATTAATTTTGAAAATCAAAATTATTCACTAATTTTTGAGAAATCGGTATTTCCCGTAATTATTTTTTCAATCACAGCACAATTGGGTATCATCCAGGGCTCGGTGAGAGCACTACCCAATAACACAGTGGGGTAATCCAAGAGGCTCTTCTTTGCTATGAGCACACGCCTATTCACACTATTGGGGTGATCCGCGACTCATTAGAAGAGTGCTCCACCAATAATGAAAATAGGGGGTCCACGGGCTCAGCAGATAGCAGTGAGAGCACCTACCCCGTTCATTGAGATTATTATTTGATTGACCATACACTTGCACTGAATCCTCTGAAGAAGTAGTGTAGCACTTGGAGAAAGTCGAACTTTCTCTTTTTCCAAAATTTCACTTTAATTATTTCTCGTTTATTATTTAAACGAGACCGTCGTAAGAGTGCACCAAAAGATGATATATTCCCAATTACATCTGATTTAATTGGGACAATATATGCATCAGAGCGCTCCAAGGGATAGGGAGCCTCGCGATGGTCCGACTCGGCCA
>JAQFYT010003115.1:0-11386 GCA_034694925.1 Ceratophysella denticulata
TGCACAAAAAAAGAGCTCGTATAATCTATTAATTATACTTAATTAATTATTCTGGGTAAAGTATTCGATTTGTACAATTATTATCTTTAAAAAAGTATTCCTTATTTATTTTTCCTTCCATCCTTTCTTTTCTAAACTGCGTCTGACCCTGAAAATACCAGAAAACAACTCCTTGGTTTTCCTGCCTATTTCTGTTTAAAAATATAAAATATGCAATGAATTTGGCATAAAAAATAATTATACATGTACAGGAATTATTAATTAAATTCTATTCAGAAGTAAATACCTATTTAGATTGTGTATTGTAGACTACTGTACTTTATGATACCTGTTACACTACTAATTAATTACTACAATTTACAGAGCTATATGACTTCTTATTTTATACTGGAGAGAGAGAGTGAAATAAATTCAGAAAAATGCAATTTCGTTGGCGTGGAGCGTGGATGCTGGTATATTGGCGTCAATAGGGGTCAAAGGTGAAGTTTGTTTTGACCGAAGCATGTAAAAGGTGACACGTGTGAACGGTACTGGTTACAGTCATGCCACTTTACTGAGCTTTTTTTCAGTTCCTAATAGAATAGGCTTAGCACGGAATTCAATAGGAGAATGCAGCGTTGTCAACTGAAGATAAAGCTGTATAAGTACAAGCGTGACAGAATGACAATTAATTGCTTGTTAGTCGTATTTTTTATAGACATGATGACAAAAGATGCAGACGATAAGGATAGCACTCCACATTGGAGTATGAGGTTTGTTATTTGTGGATGGTTTGATTGCTTGCATGCTTTTTTTGTTGAAGAGAATTCAATATCATTTAGCCAGTCTCCGTCTCGGTGTGAAATGAACATGGGGTCAAGTTCTGGGCTATCGTTGAATTTAATTCTTCCAGTAGTCCTTGTGCTGGCCTATTTGGGCCTTGCACTGAGCTTGTCCACCGGCCTTAGAAGCCATTTCAACAAGATTCAGGTTCCAGCAGCAAAACCTGTAAAGGCACAACAGGAGGCTGTCAATGATAGGCCTATAATTGGTAAGACCTTGGAACTTGGAATTCGAGAATGCTATAAAATAATTAACTTAACTTAACGAGTGAATGGGTATAACAATGACATTTTATTCACATAGGAATTGTGGCTCAGGAGCTGTATGAAGATGGGAACTACGAGCATCCGAATTTATCCTATATCGCGGCGTCCTATGTCAAGTTCATTGAAGGTGGTGGCGGAAGGGTGTTCCCCATTTTGTGAGTGTGAATTTTAACTGAATTTAGTCAATATTTGTTATGAAATTGGATTAAATTTTGATTAACTTATTGATTTTTAATTTTTAGCATAAATGAAACGAGGGAATATTACGAGAAAGTATTCAAAGGCGTCAATGGGTAAGTCGCACCACGTTTTCAAGCTGTACTTTTACTGTAATTTCATTTGGTTGCTGATTGTTTATACAGGATTTTATTACCTGGTGGTGGCGTTTATTTCAATCATTCGGGATATTCCGATGCTGGGAAGATTCTGATTGACTTGGCCCTGGAGGCCAATGATCGCGGAGATTATTTTCCTATCTGGGGAACTTGTTTGGGCTTCGAATTCTTGGTGTATGATGCTGCGGGGGATAGGGACGTTTTAGCTACTTGCAATGCTTGGAACATTACCGAGGCTCTCAAGTTTACTGAAGGTAATCCGTGGTTAGATTTGTGAAAAATGTGTATTTTATATTTGTTACTGTGCTCTACGTATACCGGAAACTATTATCTAAGCATTTGTTCCAGTATCAATCTACTTCTTTTCGGTACAAATGCATTTGTTTCGGTACAAAAGCATTTGCACCAGTACAAATCTCCTTTCTTTCGGTACAAAAGTACAAATGCATTCGTTCCAGTATGAATCTCCTTTCCATCAGTACAAAAACATTTGTTCCTAAACATCTCTATTTCAATTGAACCAGTTGTACAAATATGCATGTGAAAGAATGAATACATTTTTCCCGGCCAACTATTGTTTTGTGTGGCATTTTTCGATACCATGAAAAAATACCTAGAATACCTTACCTATGATGCTATAAAAAAAAGACTTTTGCAATAGGAAATCTAATGCTGCAATAAGTAAAATTGGTCTATAATTCCAAAGGTTAGGTTAGTTGTTGGTCATTTGGATATTTCAAAAATCTAACCGCACCTGTAGAACGGATCAATCTCGTCCGTCAACGTTTTAACCTAACCTAACCTGACTAAAATCAAATTTACTGGCATGCAGACTTATTGCACAAGGCTTCTTTTTCATGGCACATTCTATTTTCTCATTGCACGTTTATATATTTCCCAATTAAAATGTACCCAATCTTCAGAATCTAATCAATTTTGAATTGATTGAATTGAAGATAACGAGAATCTTCTGTGCTAAGTAAATATGCGTGTTCATAACTGTTACCTGAAGTTCAAATCACTTATTTTGTATCTTGGCTTATTACTCGATGTAACAATTGTTACCCTCTTATCGGCACGCTATGTCGGGATTGAATAAATGAACATCGTATATCGCGTTTTATCACACTTAGGTAATTTTTAATTCAAATTCAAGTCTTTGAACAGGTCAGGCCAGGAATATCCAATTAACAAGCTGAAAGTCCGTCAGACGAACAGAATTAACTATTGCGTGACTTATGGCGTGACTTCACCGGTCCCTTTCCTAAATCGCCTTTCCTGTGACTTCAAGCTCATGGAACGTAGTACCAAGCTAATTATAAATACGTAAATTGTAATTAAGAATCCTGTTAAATAGTTAAGCAGTGTAGACAAATTTTTGCAATTTACATAATACAAGATAGGTTCCGTCTATTTGTACCGTAAAACTAAGAAGTCTCTGGAAAACAGTCCGTACAAACTGGTGCGTTATTTTCTAAATGGAAAATTTAGCTGAGAGTAACGGGTTAGCAGTTTACAACAGCGTTTATAGTCATTATGCTATTTACGTTATTTGAGAAAGAGTGAAAGCACGGAAGTCCGACATACCTCGTGATATTGAAGATGAAAATACTTAAGTACCTACCTGGTCTGCTAAACCACCTAATTACTGTTTATGAACAAAGTGCTTGAGCATTGCTCAATCAACATGTTTACTACACCGAATAGTCTTTACAATTTACAGTTCCATAATTGGCCCTATTTTGTATGTATGAAAGAACGTCAGCGATGAATTACAGAATGGATCTGGTTGCTGGCAGAACTTATTGAGGCTTGTTTTTAATACTTAACAAATATCTGTGTATAATAATTTGACGCTTTGGCGCATGATTGACGTAGATGTTTAACTATGGTTAGGTTAGGTTCTAAAAGAGTCAAGTTAAGTTAGATTAGTTTCCTAGTCCAACTTTAACCAAGCATAACCTAATCCATAATCTGACGCTTTGCGACCTAACCGAACTCAAAATATTCAGCTTCGTGATGCGTGTAGGCTACAGATGCATTTGGTGACGATATCTTATATTGCTTTGCTTCTAGATAATACAACATACGGTAAAGTCCGTATTGTACAACGACAATGGTCGAATTTTAATTTAAATCCGTTGAGATTCATGTAAGAATTTTAATTAAAATTGGACAACTATAAGGACTAGATCATTTATTAAGTCTCTGTTGTGTGATGTCTTGAGAATTGGTCAAATGTACTTGGGTAGAATTACTATTCTATAACACAATAAATGGCATGCGGAAACATGTGTTGGGCCTAGGTAGAACGAACAAAACGAAATGGTTAAATTCGTATTTGGCTAAAACAAATTCAACCAATTCTGAGTTAAATTAAGAAAACTTTGTGAACGTGTGGAATAAACCCGTTATGAAACTTAATTTTTAAAAGTTCCTTGAGTTTTAGCCGCCAGAAGCGACATAACATTAGGTATTGCGGCTTTAGGCATTATGATTAATCTCATTCAATAAAATCCATATGAGACAAAACTAAGATTTTACTGCTAGATGTTATAAAATTTTAATGAAATAAGTAATAACAAGAATTTAAATTATTACTCTCAGCTTGTACATGGTAGAATGAATTGGAACTGAACTTTCTCCCATAATTAACCATAACATAACATACCCGGCAAAATCCATAGTGCGGAATATGGATTACCTTCGTTAAAACCAGAGCAGTGCAAAATTTAATTTAGTAAACATAAACTCCGTTTATAACTTTGGTATTAATATCATATAAAATGCTGTGGTTTTAAAAAAAACTAGGTTTGTTTTGGTGTCTTTTTCTAATTGCCAAGCTAGTTAGCCAGCTCACAAGGTTGGCCATTCTGCCGGAAAATTTTTCATTTTCGATGTTTTCCGCAAATTACAGAGTTGTTTGGAATTTTTTTTACAAATATAGAGCCAAGATTATTGAGCCTGTAGAGGCTGTATGCCTCTACCTATACACTGACGAGTAGATACGTAGCAAAAATAGGATTTTCTCAGTACATAGTCGGCCCCGCTGGGTTTATAAATTCTAGTTAATTTTAGGTTAGGCTTCTCAAAAGCCCTTTTGCGGGCGTTTCGGAAAATCTAACCTAACATTATGCAATGAGTATCAGGTATTCCAATTTTGCTCCGTATTTACTGCGGTTAGTATGTCTCTACAGGTCATAGAGGGATGAAGGTAAGTTTATATATTGGTGATTGGGCGGAAATCCTGGGTTTGGCGAAAAATATTTCGCCAGTTGAAAATGTTAGGTTAGGTTCGGATGAGCTAACCTTATAGTGAGCTGAAATGCTCACCTTGTTAAGGTATCTTGCATATTGTCGAACAAGCCGTCACGCTGTTTGCTTTGCTCTACTCTTGTTCAAAACACTGTATATTCTTGAATTGTGTAATGGTGACGGGGTAGGGCTTTCAAAGAGCTGGCGAAAAATTTCGCCAAACAAAAAATGACTCCCTGAACGGCCAACCTAAAACGGGCTCAAGTAATCTTGATTATTATATATTTTCCGGTGATAGATAATTTATCTTATTGTCTATGCGTACTGAGACACCACGCTAAAATCTGGAATTTTTTTTCTGTCAGACTAAAAATTGAAAGTCCAGACTATGTAATCTCTTATTCTGCTGGGTTTGGTCAGGTTAGGATAGGCTAGGTCAGGTTAGGCTGGGGAATAATGAAAGCATGTTATAGACCACAGTCCAACCATTCACGGATTAGATTTAGCCCTGGAGTTCCTATATTTAGCCTTACTAAACCCGAAAATCTACCTATATATTGAACAAAAATCATATATCATGAATCGCATATTTTTTTTCCAAAATCTATTGAAAATTCATAAGAAAGTCAGTAAAATCAAGATTGAATCTCGTTCATTTTGAGGAAAATTAGTAAATTAGCGAATTATCTTAAAGGAATAAGGAAACACAATTTCTTTTTTGAAAAATATGGAAATATCCTATTATGCAATTTCCATGTCAGGATAAGCTTAAAAGATCATTTATCATGGATTTCATCGTTATATATTTCATTGTTTCTAATCCCAAGCCGCTGTAAAGTTTTACTAATAATTGAAATAATTAGTTTTCTTAGGTCACTCATTTCAATGTTGCATAAAACATTGCGAATCTAAGCCATTTAAATTATATCATTAACCAGGTTAAACGCCGCCGTTTGACAAATCGTTGATCTGCAAATTTTCTGAAAAAAAGTTCAAATTCTAAACTAGATCAACTAGGTGAACGCAGACCCAATTCATAAAGTTAATTTGCCTAGTCTAGAGCACAAGCACCTACGAATAAAATAAGATTCTCACCACCCTCTCTGTCCTGGGCTTCAAATCAACAGGTGCTTTTTGCCATTACCTCAGCCCAACGTAGTTTCAACATATGCAACAGGTAGAGTGCGGTTCTTGTTCGAATACACAACACACAAAGCTATCTTACAGAAACAAAACAACGTTTTGCATTCAAACGCCCGGGTCAATTATAACACACTGTAAGAACTGTTTCGGAATTTATGGGTACTGTTCTCCACATTCATTAAGAATACAATTTTGCTTAATTTTGCGTATTTCTTCGATTTTGCACATGTTTGCGGTTCCGAAGGAGTTTGGAAGAAGCAATAATATGGACCTTACCCTGCTTCTCAGCTTTATTATTATTGTTTTCAATGAGATACCCTTTAAGGCGTATCGAATTTCAAATTTCATAAACTTTTAGACAAATCGGAGCAGTCAATTATGCTTACATAGATAAATGCTTTTTCGTCAAAATTTTACAATACATTTTGACGTATAGATTTTAAACCGGACAGATTTTTATGATCCTTCAATTATAACTGGTCGAATTAATTCATGCAAAGTTAAGTTGGCATTGGGATACAAAATATGTCAGCTAGAATTTCCTTGTACAGTTTACATTTTACTATTGGCCAATTTGTACTTTTCAATGGACAATAATAATTCATGGTGTAGCCATTATAAAGATACGGCCACTAATATGTAAGTCATTGACAACGTACGAATGTGGCCATGGCTGAGGTTCGGTCTTTCAGCCAGGCCAGTGCTCTGCATCTGCATAATCCGAACATAGATCATCCCTTGTTTCATTTAATTGATAGCAAATGAATTGATGGGTCGAGAGAGGGTTCGGATCCACTGTTTGCCTGTATTATGTATGGCTATGAGATTGCCTGCTGGGACGGTTTGCAAATGAAATGGGAGCGGCGTCCCTATAGTCGTCCCAATCCCATCCTGAGCTCCACGTGCTGTCCGTGTCTGTATACAGATATATCGTGTAGCACTAAGGAATGACCCACGAAAAAAAAAAACAATTTGCATTTTGTAAAGGTACTTTAACCAGGTAGAATTCTAATTTTAAAGAGCTACATGCTCTCAGGAACCGGGCTCATGCCAAGAAATCAATGTTTTAATCTCCGTTGACTGGACCGCACACGTCCACATTGAAATACACTGTTTTTTAATATTCAATTTTCAAGCATGCAATTCAGTTCATAGCCTCATCCGTGTGCATATTTTTACGCCGGCCTGCCGTGAACGTGTTCAGTTCAGGTTCAGGTGAACTGAGGCTAATCGTAGACCGGAGCCGGAATTGAATGTCCTTTTGACATTCACGCAACATTTTGTACTGGATTTCTGCATAGGTAGGTGTCTAAAGTTACAGTAGATTTCGGTCAAATGGTACATGATACACATATCCGTGCAAATAAGATCGTATATTCATTCTGTATGCAGGTACCCACAAAATTTTTTTTCCTCGAATTCCCACGAAGAATTTGAACTATTTAAGCACAAATGGCATATAGCCTTGTTAATTATACTCGATTGTCATTTGACTATTGAATGTGAGATCCTGATCCGAGTCGAGTTTGAGAACTACGATAGGTAACTGTATGGAGACATCTTCAAATTCCTTGTGTACACTTCATTAATTTTCCTTGATTTGATTTGGACATGTGGATTGGATTGACGAGGCTGCGAGGAGGTCTATGTACAATGTTCCATCGTCGTCCCACACGTGTGTGTGATCTCCTTACGGGAATATTCGTTTCAGAAATCCTTTCAGAAACTGACAGATGAAGAGGACGACGTTTGACTGCTGCACAGCACAAAGAGCTGAAAGATGAATTTCTATATCCAATTCCAAGAAATTCAATTTTTCAAAAAAAAAATAAGCAAAATTTCTTGGTATCAACCAAAAGAAGTAACAATTCTTTGACCTCATCAAGATCAGGATCTTCATAACGTGTTTGTATTCATTTGAGTTTTTAATTCAAAGAACTAAATAGACAGATCATACGAACCATATAAAATACGCATAAAATTGCATAAAATACACAGGTTGGAAACGCAATAAGCAATCAATGGATTATAGGGCAATTTACTCAGTAGCGACCAAAACATCAGTGTCGCTTTTGCTTTTCGGTAATTTCGTAATATTCTTTGGCTGTTTTCGGTTAGTTTTGGAGCCTAACCTAACCTTACCTGTTACCATGAAATCTAAATTAACCAACCTGCTCAGATCCAAGCAATTGAGTGGACTTTCATTAATCCAAATTTGAATCAGAAATAAACGAACTGCAATATTATTTTCATTAAGTTAAATTACATAAATTTAACTTTTCAATCCGGCTTTCAAGTTTAATAAAATTATAACATAACCTAACCATGGCGTTATTGCAGATTCAGAGGTGGATGGAAATACACAATAATTTGTCGTTGAACGTTGAACACGTAAGCCCGTCAAAAAGTTAGATTTTCGTGATAAATGGGAACTGGATGAGACACAGAAAGGAGGAACTAAGAAAATAGACCGAGACCACAGAAATGGCATGAGCTGTCAAGAACTTAAGGGCAGAAAAAAAGGTTCAGGGAAGATTCATTGTTCCTCCCAATCCGGACCAGAATCAGACAAAGTCAATCAAATGGAATGCAGAAAAAACACGGATTTTTTTGTCTATTTAGAAGATATTAGCATAAGTACAGAAAAAACCTGCTCGGCTGCAGCTTGGAACCAAAAACTAAAAACAGGAATTGTCGTCAGCCCAGCTCTTATTTCACGTTGAAATAGAAAACTTGCACACACGAATACAAACGAAAACGAAGCCGACCTGACATACATAAGTGATTACCTATGTAAAATTTCAAAAACCAGACGTGTATATACCGACAAACTAGCACACATATAGACAGACGGACAAGCTAACCGGCGTATAGACAGACGGACAAACCAACAGACGTATAGACAGATGGACAAACCAACAGATGCGACGCATAGACAGACGGACAAACTAACAGACGGCTAGGCAGACGGACAAACTAACAGACGTATAGACCGAACAAACTAACTAGGGTACAAACTAAGCCGCGTATAGAGAGACGGACAAACCGACAAGCGTACAAACTAGATTAGGTATAGACAGACGGACAAATTAACAAACTTACAAGTTAAGAGATGCATGTTTAGACAGACGGACAAACTAATAGCCGTACAGGCTAATCTAACGAACTGACAAACTAATAGCCGTACAGGCTAATCTAACGAACGGAAAAACCAATAGCCGTACAGGCTAATCTAACAAACGAACAAACTAATAGCCGTACAGGTTAATATAACGACCGGACAAACTAATAGCCGTACAGGGTAATCTAACGAACGGACAAACTAATAGCCGTACAGGCTAATCTAACGAACGGACAAACTAATAGCCGTAAAGGCTAATCTAACGAACGGACAAACTAATAGCCGTAAAGGCTAATCTAACGAACGGACAAACTAATAGCCGTACAGACTAATCCAACGAACGGACAAACGAACAGGCTAAAGACGTATAGACATACGGACAAACTGCCCACGTGGCCAAGGTACCCTGATAGACGGATATCTAGCGGATGTACCAGTATTACCGGATAAAATATCATCGTATAAGATCCTTTTGGTTTAAAAAACTGTAGAAGTTGATAGAAAAGGATATGTATTCGTAAGTTTTTGTTTGTAGAATAAGTTCAAAGGGATCACATCATGAGAAGGAGCAAAAATGCCAGGTCTTCCTCGCACTAGATTCCGGTGCAGAGGTTATAATTTATTTGGTATAATGGCCAATAGGGAGGGTGTGGCTCAACACTGCTTGATCTCCACAAATGATGAAGATGCACTGTATATTTCGTCCCATACCATCGCAATAATGCCAACAAGGAGGCTATAGAGCTTACAGAAATTGTATCGACATCCGCATTTGCATAGGTATTCAATACAACCCGGACTGCAGACAACCACACAGTATGGATGGTATATCCGCAAGCGTCAAAAACGACTCGCGATTACGAAAACAAGGATCTGGCTTGGCTACCAATCGATAATATGTTATGTAGAAGAAATGTTTTCAATAATCAGCTAACAATATGCAAATTAGTGCAGTAATTAATACATTTACGGCTCAACCGTAGCCAAGTTTGACAGTCGTAAATCTTTTGTAAATTTATACTTTGCGTGTTCAGTGGTCATTAATTTGTTGTGGACGAAGTTTTATTTCTGTTGCACGCTTTAATTGTCAAATTTATTGATAGAGATTCATTGATTTTAAAGATTAACGATTGAGGCTCTTCCAAGAAGCAGTATGAAATGGAAGGAGACAGACTACTTATAAATAAAATTCAAACATAAAGCTGACATAAAGCTTAATTTATATAAATTTACACCTTTACTTAGCGCATTTTGTAATTATTACATGGAAGCAAACATGTGCACCATGTGCAATATTTCACAAATACCGTTCAGAAGCCGCATTAGAAATTGCACTGTACCGTAATTTTAATGCGAAACTAACAGCGATTTTAGACCAGAAGATCTACTGAGATAGATTCCGCGCCGTCCGTCTGTCGTCCGCAGATTCTACTTAAAAATACCTTAATATAATGACAGCAAAATTGCCAGCTAAATTATGAAACTCATATTATTTGAAAAATCTGCGGAGCATTAAAAAAAACCTCTTATTCTATAGTTTCAAGAAACACTGATTTATTTGATCTCCAGAAGATTTGCTTGTTTTGTATGTTTCAGATGTTTTTAATAGTGCATGAATATTGCTAAATTTTTAATGATTCAATCAATTTCAATAACTCAATTTCCAACTCACGGAAAGCTTCAAAATTCAGTTACACTCCAAATAGTGTCATGTATTGCAGTTGTGTTATAGTTCATCATTCATTATACCTTCTGTTCCCAAGTTACCGTAAGCCATGATTTTTTTTTTCGCAATAAATCGGAACATATTGATTTCGTTTCAATTTCATTTGATGGAGATTCCGTGCGTGCTTGGCCTACAGAATGAGTATGATACGAAAAAAAATGCATTGGGTTTGGGTCTAAAGGTATATTGAAAAATTAAAATTCTTAATCTATGCAAACTCCTTTGCAAAAGACGTGAGTTACGACGACGGATCGGATAGTTTCAGTAGTAGGTATCTGTTGTAAGGGGACAGGAGAGTGAGTTGCTCAGGTTACTTCATATGCGAATTTCATGGCAATACAATGTATATAGTTTTTAATGATGATTACGAGTCATACCAATTCTCAATCCGCCCGAGTTATGTGAGTCAATTACACTTAAACCTTTTTACGAGCCTCTCGATTATCACGACCAGCCTTGTTGATTCTTTCACAACAATGGGTGGATCTCAATATGGAATTGGATTGACTTGCAGATGGAAGAAGGAGTACAGGCAGGGAGATATCAATAAAATAAAGCTCTGATTCCATGTCAGATCGGCTCTGCAAATTGGCAATGTTGCGTTCATTCTGGGCTTCGAACACAGAATTAAATAGGAAATATATAAACGTGCCATGAGAAAATAGAATCTGCCATGAAAAAGAAGACTTGTGCAATAAATCTGCATGGCAGTAAATTT
>JAQFYT010003116.1:0-11383 GCA_034694925.1 Ceratophysella denticulata
AGAGAGGAAGAGCTTGTAACTTTTGAGATAGGGCGTTTAGCATTGTGACGTCATGGAAAAAAACGAGCAAACTCATGTTCTCCAACTCTGTTGTGCTGCTAGAATTGGCAACCCAGTGCCGGCGTGTGGGTTGTGGTCGTCCGTCAGTGCAGCGGATTTCTAGCAGCTAAGAAGGTTTTCGCATCTCTGCATCTGTAAAAGTTAGAGAGAAAACAAAGCAAAGCCCTGACGAGAAATTACGGTTTCCCACCATTATTCCTAAGCTTGCTCTTCCCGCTGAAAATCCGTACAAGTGGGGCTGGGGCAGCATGTAAGCTTCGCCATGTGCAATGTCTATCTAGACAAGAGTGGGTATAAGCTTTGTTTGGCTTTGTTCACTTTGAGTTGAGTACTATTATACGCCGCGGTGTCACCACGCACGGATGGTTATACCGCGGTTATGCCCAAACCAACCAATACTAATGTGAAATGTGAATTATTGAATGTTGTTGATACATGTGCACGCCGCCGCCGCAGCCTACAGCCTAATAAGATGCAGTTTACGTAATTTGTAATTCAACATCAACAATACTATAATAATTATATTGTTTCATCTTTAGTTCGAGTTCTGCTCCTGTACTGCGCTTCTTGTCGATCACCTTATAATAATATAGTCTTCGGCGAGCGAAGGCGCTGAAAGCAAGCAACATTTTGGTCTTGGTCTTGGGATACAACGAAAATAACTACGTCGTACGTTCCCCGTTCACCGTTGTGTTTTCTATCATCTACAGTGGTCGTCGTCTGCAGTGCCATTGAGAGAAGTGAAAGGGTATTCATTTGAGTAGTTTTATTTTAACAGCAGTACTCGATTGATTAATCTACAATATTTCCCTCATACTGCCTACTAATCCTAATCGTATCTATCGAGACGAACTATCTTTATTTATAAAATCTTAAGATGTATATCTGAATTTGCCTGTTGCCTGTCACCTGTGAATTTGTTGTCTGTGGTCAGGTAAACAAGTCTATGAGCACCGTTGTTAAGGTTTTTTTTTTTATTAACGTGTCAACGCCCATTTCAGTGCGTGATGCATTGGTTTCTTAGGCAGACACCTCACCGGCACTTTACTTTGACATGCCAACAATTACACACCACGAACAACGAATTCAAAATTGGAATTCAATTTTTTTTTATATTTTTTGAAGAATTAACATATAAGCTGTAAACTACAGGCGACAACGCGACGGGCCATAGTTTCCATGGCCGCACATGCTAGTGAACTAGTATGCTTTCAAAATTATTTTAAGCAATTAACCAATCCAGCGCTCAGCAGTGCCTACGTACCTACATGGAATTGAAATTATTGTAGTAGTAGCCGTTTACAGCCAACGAGAACAAACTACAAGTGTAAGCACCTTGGAGATACCTAAGTTTAGTGTCAACAAACTTTTTTGAACTTGAATTTTTCGAATTCTCAAATTGACACCAGTAAAATACATTAGCATTATTAACATGTCAACAGTAGTTACTGGTACCTTACAGCTAAGACTTGTTAAATATCAACAAACTTCAAATTTTTGAATTTTACTTTTTTGAATTCTCGAATTAAAGTACTTAAGTAAAATCAAAGAGGTTCACAACCTATGACCTTGGCCCCGCCATCGCCATCATTTGTCATTATACATTAAAAGTAAGTGGAAATTGGGTCCATCGTTTTTATCAGAGCGGACCCGGCTTATAAAATTCAGTAAAACATTTGTACGTCCACCCGTCCACTCCGATATAAAACAAGACGGACCCAATTTCTTCCTTTACGTTTAGTCTTATTGTCCGGCCTTCGCCGTGTGTGAAATGTGAACGATTGACCAGATTCAGCGGATATCCCGAATGATGGAGTATGGAGTCACATTTTAGTTTGTTGTTAAACTAATGTTGCTAATTTCTGACAATCAGAAACTAGCGGAAGATGACAAGGACCGATGATATGGATATAGGAGATGCTGCACAAGCTCCAAGACCCGGGCTTGGGCTATTTCCAAACGTGGAAAAGGCTGTTGCGAAAGTCTTGGAACCTATTGGATTTGAGGCTTATCCTTTTCATGTAAAATATTATCAGCAAATGTTACTTCTTTACTTCTAAAATTTTGACGTATCATTCATTATATTTTACCGGCACACAATGAACGTTTGCTTACTTCCAGATAGGCTGGTACAACGAATTGGTTGGACCTAGGTTCTATCTGGATTTTCCTCAAAATACAGTGGCACTGGTTATTTTGAGTGGACCAGATACCTTCGAGAAATGCGTTATACCATACCTCAAGTCAAAATTGCTGGAATGTCCCGACTATGTTACAGTCGACCCATTAGATGCCAGCATGAAGCATACATTCTCCGTAATAACTAAGGTATGCGTTCGTTATTGGAATTTTGGAATAATACTTATTCCTAAAAGTGAGAATAATTGGAATGTTCCTAAGATAAATTATATTTTTAGGAACTGGAAATGAATGGATTTGTAGTAGAACCCATCCAGGACTTTGATCTTCATCCGAGTCGTAAACCGAAAGTCCTTGTTCAAACTGCTGCACACGTTGCAGGGGCTGTAGAGTACTTTCATCGAGATCGGCTAACAACAAATGATAATTCTTGGCTAAAAGATTCGGTACGCTTATTTTATACATAGTTTTGAAACGTGTTACTTGTTTGGTTTGTAACTTGTCTGAGTTGAAACATTAAGTACTTCTTCAGGCTCATATTCTTACTACAGAAACTGTTTGGCGTTGCAATACATCCTGATTATGGAGGCTGGTTTGCGATTAGAGGAATTTTAATATTGAAAAATCTAGTTTTGGACAACGCACGGGCAATGAATAAACCCGACCGTCCCATCAATGTTATGGTACCGAGAGGCTTTCTCTTCCTAATTCGTATTACAAATAAATCTGCGGCTGATGTTATATCCCGATACTGATTGTGAGTAGCACCTATTAACGCCGTTGTTTATCTTGTTGAAAGGATGAATCACAAATTGCATACCTCCTTGAACAATTCGGACTCCACTGGAGAAATCACATCTGGAGGGATGTTCTGCCAAGAAAATTGAGCAATACGTATTCGCAGGACTTCAAAGACTATTTGGCTACAGAACCTGCCAAAAGGTAAGCACTGCAAACTGGACAGACCTACTTCACCCATTTATTTGTTTTGGTTTATTTCAGTTTTTGTTTCTCGTTTCAGATGGGAATTCATGCACAGTCGCGGATTACTCAGCCTATAAGACATGTTGTCCGTTGTCCACCACTACCCAAGAACCCCCAGCTGACAGCCTTCTATTATTCGTCATTCATCGTCATCGTCGTTCGAATTCTAAATTTCAAGTACAAATCTTTTAACAATATGGTGCTACGTGCTACTGGTAAGCAAGTAATCTAAATAAAGAATATATATTTTTATAATTGGCGAATGCCAGGGTGGTTATTGAGATTTGATACGTGAATCATATGAACACGGGGGGAATTTCAATTGCAGAATTGTAATCTATTGTATTGAGGAAGAAGGTTAATGGGACACTTTCAAAAACCTCGTCTCTCAACAGTTTTTTAATGGCGAAATTATCAGAGCCATCAACTCAACCCTAGGTTCCGTCCCGTACTTATGTAATGTATGATGAAATCCAGTATGGACAAGGAATCATGATGAACGAAAAATTGTCGAATCTGAGCTGAATTTGCAATCAAGTTAAAAATAATCACAGCCATTGTAAAAAAAGAAGTCATTCAGGTATTCACGGGTATTTCTTTGAAAACTAGCAAAACAAGTTGCGAAGTCAAGTTTAATTTAATTGTAAGTGTAACCTGTATGATGAAGGAAAACGGGTTCTCTTCTCATATTGAGGAAAACTGGAAGAAAATGTTGCAGCCTAACAATGGCAAACTGAATCCCGATATTAAAATTAAAGTCTGCTTAATCCCGTAATCTACAATCTACGAGTAAACCCGTCACGTAAAATTCTCAACCACATTAAATACATACATATAATTCCAGATTCACGTAGTAGATCGTGCTTTTTTCTGTCTTTCCTAATAACGCACACCGCACACGTATGTGAATTCGTCTCCACTAAAATTAAAAACGGGAAATATATAAACGTGCAATAAGAAATGGCCTTTTGCAATGAAAACTAAGACTTTTTTAATATGACTTTATACCAGTAAAGTTCATTCTAGTCAGGTTAGGTTAGTGAACAATTCCATTTGTATTGCAAAAGTCTATTTTCTAATTGAAAAAGTCGATATTCTCAATGCATCGAAAAATACCACCCATTAATTCTTATTGCAAGGAAATGAATAATGGTATCCGAATCCAAAATGTGGAACGAAAAAGAACTAATTCCATGTAACTCGTGAAATGTTCACAAAACCTGAGACGATCGTAATACGTACCTGCTAGCATAATTAAACTCCGCTACACACTACACACTAGTATAGTTGCGTAAACCCCTTTCTTTTATTATCCACTACATATAATTTATTAATTATGTATTCGATATGAGAATAGCAATAAACATGATTCAAAGATTCATCCAGTAGCCTTGTCACAGGATATTGATATTTATACATATATTTGTTTGTACATATAAATTAAATATCTACTGGCCTTTCATAGGTATTTCTTATGTTCACAAGTACCAGTAATGTACGACGCGCATAAATTGTATACTTATTCCACATTTTGAACCGGCGGCGCAACATGAAGTATCCAGTCAAGCAGGCAACTCTAAAGCAGACATTTTAAGTCATGACATGATCACTTGTTCCTGTGTGCAAGTTTTCTCAATATTCAATCAATACGAAATCAACTCAAATATTATCAATACAAGCTAGTTTAATAAACTATGAATTAAGATATATTTGCACTGAAATACTGTAAACTGTAACTGAAATTATTGCCGTCAATTATGGATTGATTCAAGTTCAACAAAAAACGCGACTAAAATACTGCAGAGTAATATTACTACTGTTATTTCGTAATGCTCGCTAATTAGAAAATATCAAATATCTAGTACCTATGTTTGCCATTGCTTTTTGCTCACTAATATCAGGACGTTATAATCATATCATTTATGAAACCTATTTTTTTTTAAAAAAACACGGCATTGTATATTTCTGTATTAAAATAATTGTAAGTCCTGGACGAAGGGTACAGTAATAGCCAGGACAGGATAAGGACTGGGGTTCCTGGCTAGCAATAACTATCTACCAGATAAAACATTAGGTACAGATGAGGTTTCATTTCCTTATTCCACTCAAGCAAATCGAATAGGTTGCTTAGTTTTTTGTTTTAAATATTCAGATCCTTGAGGTATAGAAGCCGCAATGGCGAACAAGAGTAACAATAACAAGTATTACGAGCTTGTATTACGTGTAAATGTGAATCCTAATTAACCTGAAAGTTCTCGAAAGATACGAGGAGGAGATAAAAAGAGGCGATAAAAGGAGAATAAAAATGTCATGGCATGTCAAACAATTAAATAGTTTTCAAATGTAGAACTATTGTTGGACAGTTGAACAGGAGAATCAGAGTTCAGAGTCAAACTTTAAATTTAGAATTAGCATAACCGGGTAATACTTACTATAATTACGCACCGTTTCGTGGTTGGTGGTCTTATTTTGAAGTGAGAACCTAATATTGGGACCTGTCCTTCCGGAGTGTAACGCGCAAAGTACAATTAATGTACCACTTGGTAGGTCTGAACAATTCTAAGAATACCTATATAATTTGCTCAAGTCCAATGAACGAAAAGGTATACAAATAGCTACATTGCATTTCTGACTAGCGATTGTATCATTTTTTTTTAATTTATTGAAACTGATTTTATTTACATTTATGTTATTGTATCTTGTATCTATTCAAAAATTAACTGTATTGATCTTGGGAAGTGCGAAATGGGCGGACCATTGCGTAGCTCCGACCTTTCCATCGATCGTGGACTGTGGACTTGACCATACGGTATACTTCACTTCCCTGTTGTTCACATAAAGGAATCAAATAACTGAGTGATTTCCTGAATAAAATAAGCCCTTGGACCGAACCGCCCTAGGCGATCTCTCCCGAAGCCGTGACAGGCGACAGGCATGACGAAAATATCGATGGCGTTCATAAATAAACTGGGCCCGCTAGCTCGAATTAAGAAACCCTCGACACCTAATTACGACTTGCCGTTAACCTTCAACCTTCGCCGTGAATAGTAACCGGCGTTACCTTCTAAAACCCAAGAAGTAGAACTGCGTGGTGTGGGAATGGGTATCCATTTGTGAATAAATATAACACGTAAAGTGTTGCACATAATGTATAAGTTGTGTATTGAGAGCAATTTCAGAACAATAATAAAACGAGTTTTCTCACTACCTAATGTCTATACCTCTACCTACTACTACCACGACCTATTCTCGTAGATACTCTACAGTTTGAAGTCTTACAATCCAAGTGGTCGGATTTTTCCGTATTTCAAGTAATATAACTTAAGGCATTAACCTAATTTGTATAAACCCTCTGCTCTGGTTACCTACCAACCTAACCGAACAAAAGGACTGACTGATAATGACATGCAAACGCCACGAGCCTTTACTACTAGAGTAAATGTTTACAGCGTATTGTAGGAGCACGGTTGTACCTTGTACCTTGACCTCACCCTGCTCTGTCCGTGGTTGCAGGGCCCAGTTGTCTCAAGCGCAAGGTTTTTGGGAAACCGCTCCCAATTGGCAAGCCAAATACAACGTCAACGTCTAAGGAATAAACTGAACCCCGAATTACACATTACGTTGGCACAAGGGTTGTTTAACTGTCAAATAACAAACTAAAATGATAATGAAGGACGGAGCTGGGTTATTTGTGCTCTAGGTGAACCACCAAAGTCATTCAGAATCTGATTCACCTTCTTGAAGTAGGTCAGGAACACCCTCGAGTTGGGTTTCCGTCAACAGGACGCTTACTTTGGCGTACTCAATCATTGCAGCGTGGCAGAAGAGATACTGTTCTGGAACTTGAATACTGTGGGCTCGTTGACTTCTGATCCTCTCTACTGTACCTTGAACATCAATTATATTTTGGTCTTCATATCGTCTAATGCAAATATCCATAGTACACAGAGTTCCTACAGGCAGAATATATAAATTGTGCGGTGAAACAATTAACACGCTTCCGACTTGATAATTTAATTACAAAATAAACGTGAAAGATTTGTAAGTCTATACCTGTACGCCCTATCCCTGCAGAACAATGAACAACTATGGGTGGTCCAAGCGCAGGTCCTTCCCATCTTGCTCCCATATCTCTTACTTCAGATGCTTGCTCCTGCCTGAAATTAATTTTTCATAAAGGGCTTTATACTCTGGTCAAGGTATCCTGAAAAGCCGCTGAATCAGAGTTGTTTCATGTAAGTTTCTGATCTTGCAAGATCTCCAACATTCATATCCCCGAAAATTAATTAGATATTACCGATACTCTGATCTATTCCGTTAGTTTTTCTACCATTTGTTGCGCAGATCAATGTAATTGCAGTATTACAATTATGTTAATGAAATAAATATTTTCTTAAAAATCATAAAAATACCGGTTGTACAGATAGCACATATTCAGTATCATCCTTCATGCTCCTAGGATCGTAATGTACAACTTACTGTTTACCTCCAACCGAATATCATCACTTCTACTAGCAGGTAAAAGCGGTCGTTTTTCGTATCCACAATCCGACCCACAACTTTTACTTTCAACTAACCTCATTATTGTAAGGAAATTGAGCATGGCCGCTGCACTTGAGGGAACGCCATAGTCCGGCCAAGACAAGAATTGGAGATGAACGATGTTTCTCGTTTCGCATGTCTAGGATTGAATATAAAGAGAAAGAATCAGCAAGACGTTCATGCAAAATTACTTGCACATAAAAAGCTTAATCTGACAGCCAACCGAAATCTTTTGTTTTTGAGTACCGCGGAAAATCATAATTACAAGGAAAGTTGCAATAAATGCGCTGTCTTTTCTCCCACTCAACATAGCGCCACTGCGACTGCTATGTTATCCATTTTCCATTTTCTTTAATGACAAATGACAAGTTCGAAAACAGGCTCGCAGGATCACCCTAGCCTAAGTTAGATGACGACTTTCAAGAAGGTACGATACGTCATGGGTAGATGAGTATTTCAACTTCCAACAACGGTTATCATTAGCAACATTTTCCAGTATCAAGTTACTTTCACGTGCCCGTAAAACCCACTTTAGTTACTTTCACGAGCCCGTGAAACCACATTTAGCTTCTTTTACGGGACTAAGGAGTACAGGCTCCCCAGATCCAGATTGAAGTCTAACACTAACAATAGCCTACCTTAAGATTCGTAATTTGAAGACGAGTGACAGCATAATCGGGTGATGTTTCAACGTTCTTATTTTCGAGACGAAATCCCTCATGAACCACCGTTGCAGATTTATCTGGCGGCCAGTATTGCCCACACTTTGTTCTTCCCCTCTCGACTGCACGCGTTGTCATGACTATCGTAACCACTTTCTGCTCCCACACCATCTTCCAGAAATCTCCAAATGTTCTTGGCAAGGGTCCTTGTGTGGAAATGAATGCATTCTTTTGCTTGTATCCATCAACAAAATTCGCATTAATGTAGTCAGTGTCAGTCTCTCCTTCGGCTGATAAAACCACTCTTGTGTGGTCATAACATAGCACGTCACTATATCTATTCCTTCCCACATTGCCCCTTTGCCTAAAACAAAAACCCAATCGAATTTAAAGCTTGAGTACGAGCATTATAGGTTGAACCTACCAGGGTTTGATTAGATGCGTGAAAGACATCTTACCTGGAAATATTAAATGATCCCTCGGGATTTTTGGAAACTATCTCGGCATATTCATCTAAGAGTCCCCGACGTCCCTTTTGTTTCAAATGCTCCACAAATTCGGGCAGACTCAATCCAGTACGGTCTTCGAATGGGAGACTGTCGTCATCGGAAAACCCACTGCTACCCGAGGAATTTTGAAGTGGTGATGGCGTCGACTGACCTAAATATTCGAAATTAACGTATTCTATTGTCCATTTCTACTTTGTGTAAATAGTTATTGTTTCGGGGGAATGTAGTTCTGGATTTGAACATACGTATTCGTCCTTGAACTTGATTCTAAATTAATAATTTTAGCTTAGTTCAATTTGGCAATAAATAGAATAAACGTCATTCCAGATATTTAATCAGCTAATATAAGTCATCACAGCAGCAAATATTAAATTGCTAACTAAACTACATAAGACGTACGAACAGGTAAGTTTTCAATGTCTCGATACTTCAGTAAGTTTAGTAATTTCCTGTTTGTATCAAATGTCTCTGAACATTCTTGGCCTCTAAAGAACACATACCTATAGTAAACCCTTAACAGGAGTACCGGGTAAGTGAAAGCGAGAGAGCAATTGAAAGCGTACCGTGTCTTCTTGGCTTTTTGCCAAGCGAAAATCGCTGAACATTAGTTATACTGGCACACTCTAGATCTTTATCACCTGTTTCCGAAGAATTGCCTTTGGAATGTGCTCCTGATCCACTGGCCATTTCCTGTACAATTATTGAGTAACATATTGTGATACTGATAACAAGAATATGCTTAGCAGGTCCGTATTTATTTCTGGTAATTTGTATTGATGGTTTATTTATAGCTTACTCGAAGAGATTCCGCTGATGAGATACCCCACAAATCGTTGGAGCTTAAAATTTCATTGCAATGTGACAACCAAAGTAGATGATTGACTTCTAGCTGACCCCCCAAGTACCTAGGAATCGCCGGGTTTGGAATATGAACTCCGAGCTGTAAGATAAAACACAATGCATCGAATTAATCCTAGTTCTAACCATAATAATGAGATACAGTACAGACATTACAAACGGATTGTTTTGTTGGAGTAAATATCGTCTACTGACTCATATTTACAATTCCATTGTTATGACAGAACAGACAGAATAATATTTATTTCCAATAACTTCAATCCCGAATTCACGTATTCTGTACGGAGTATAAACTTACCTGAGGTACACTAACTGTAAAAACTCGATCCCTTAATTTTTCCCTCACAAATAATCTGAGAATACGAAAGGGTGCACGAAACCACAGGGGAGCAGTGACGATTAAAACTTTTTTCAGTCTTGCTGGATAGCTTCCCTGTAATTAACAAGATAGGAGATAAATAGCTTTGCCTCAAGTGAAGGCCGTCAGCCGTCAGGGCGAGTTATAATATTTATAATCCTTATTGACTGACTTTGCAAAAGCCGAAAAATTATCAGTTCTTTGATAAATATCAGATATCATCAGCAGAAATTACCTTCAATAAACTTAGAATCTTTATGCTGAGGTCGTAGTCAAAGTGTGCATACTTCGAATCACTCATATCGTAAACAAACACTAAACCACTACGTTGGGTTTCAGGGTCCTCCAGGGCAGCATCCAGCTGATACACGAGCCCCTAACAATAAATGTATGCATTTATCAAATAAACTGTAAATATCATAAGTAAAGACAAGTCTTTTCTTGGATCTGAGATCAATTCACGAACCTGTAGGGTTTGCTCATGCGGTATTACAGAAGGTTGATGGAGACGAGCAGTAAAAACAGCAATAGCAGCTCCTCCTAAATCTCTTGACGGCTAAAAATAAAATATATAGGTGCGTAGATATAGAGTCATTCTGTATCTAATACTAATACATTTATGTATATGCATGCATCACAAAGACTTAAAGGTTTAATCAAAGCACATGCTTTTTCTATGCCACACCACCGCACCGGAAGTGCACCGGTTATTGCAAAGAACATAATACCTATTTATATGCAGTACCTTTGACCAATGTATACAACATAACGTACCAAATTCAACTCCGAACTCCGATTATATAACACTACAAAACAAAACATGTCTACCCTACCATTCACCAAACAGATAGCACATTTGACAGTAAGACATTTGTACCACTTTTATTAAATTACATACGCCTTTTTTTTCATCGGACATCCGCTTTGCTTCCTTTCAACTGAATTTCAATTATATGGAATGGACGTTGTTTACTTATTTACTTACTTCAGGTAAGTATTTTTGCCTAATTACTTCTCGGTAAGATACGATTCCTATATATTTGATATAATCGCACACTTATCGTCCCTCCTTTTGAACGGGTTTTATTGTTTGTTTTGTTTATGCAGCATATACTGCTTTAGAAAGGGGTTCATGGTTCATCAGGATTTAGAAAACTGATTTTATATGCTTGATGGTTCTGGTTTTTTTTTTTTGTTGACCTTTATTTCAGTGTAAATCCAAGTTACAGCGTTTCCAAAATACAAGTAAATTAGAATGTTAGAATAGCCAG
>JAQFYT010003117.1:0-11383 GCA_034694925.1 Ceratophysella denticulata
GGAAGATTTACAGACGGAGGTTCAAGAGCTCGAATTCCATGAATTTTCCAAAGGTCTCGACTGTATTTCACAAGTGGATTTTGCGAAAATCTTACTACGTTATACGTATTTGGAATCAGAAGAGTACGATTCTTTTTTATTTAGACGAAAGGACATGCATGCCAAATTCCCGACTAACCTAACGCGGATATGTTCATATGCTCACAATAATACAGGTACGAGTTATATTTGGAACGGCTTGTGGATAGAATCAAGCTGGAACAAGGAATTACATTTCTGGAATTTCGTGCTTTTTGTCAATTTCTCAACAATTTGGATGATTTCAATGTGGCTATGAGAATGTATACACTGGCTGATCGTCCCATTTCCCCTGAAGAGTTTCGAAGGGCAGTAAGAATTTGTACTGGCACTGATCTTAGCCCACATGTGGTCGAAACTGTATTCCAAATATTTGACGAGGATGATGATGGACATTTGAGTCACCGGGAATTTATTGGTGTTATGAAGGACCGTCTACATCGTGGCTTTAAGGTACACACGTTAAATATTATGGTTCGGTTCAGCATTACCAATCAATCAGTCATTTTTAGTTTAGCACAGTTCTCAGTTCTGAGTGCTTCTGTTAACTGAGACTTTACTATTCGAATCTATGCAGCTTTCTTCAAAGAACGAAGGATGGGATGCTTTCAAATCGTGTCTCAAACAAGAAATGCGAGTTACTTAACTGGCCTGGCTCGGTGCAGCTCTTTTGACCATCGTGAATCCTAAGATATAATATTCTCATCTTTGAATCGGAATGGTATTTCCTGATTCACACAACTCTACGTACTTATAACCACAACGGTACTGGTCTAAAGCATGATTGTCATTTTGCGTATTATTTATATTACTCAAATTTTGTACTTAAGTATTTATGCCACGGTACACCTATAATCGAATCGACTTTATCTTATACCTGTATCTTCTATCTCGACCTTCACAATGTCTGTCCCAGGAGCAGTCTGCAATAGGCCCGCTTGTGGCCCAAGCAGCCGAGTAACCGCACTCCTTAAACATACATACATACATCTTCTGTCTGTATTGTTGTTCCCTGTTCCGGTCGTTAGCTATTGTTGCATAGTTTGTAGAACATCCAAAGAAATTCGATTGTACGTATACCCTTCTCGCCTTGCTTGATTTTTGATTCTAGGATGGATATATTGATAATCTCAAGCCTTCTCAAGATATACTATTAGCATATATTGGATTATTTGTAGTTATTCAGATTATGGATGTGAACGTGTAAACCTGCAACTGTTACGTCAATCGTTATCGTGGGTGTGTATTATCAATTAAAATAGTATTATAAACCACACCTTGTTGATCAAAGAAATAATTACCTCCAACTCTCTGTCAATCGTCGTTCCTGGAGAACTGGACTTGGTAGATTAAAATTAAACTTAAATAAGTATTGATAAATTACACCGACCGTTGATATTCAAGTCATCAGGTTTTCTCTCAAGAAGATTATAATTTAATCCCTTAAAGACAGGATTTGATTTTGTCATTATGAAACTTCTAAATGATAATCTTGAAAAATAAAATCTCGGAAATTAACTAATAATTATTAGAGTGTTCTTATGAAAGGTTTTCGATTACGCTAAGCTTCATCGGGACTGGGCAGGGGGTGTAATTTATTCCGTTTCTGAGCATTGACAGTGAAAAGTGAACTTGTGACGCGATCCTTTTATTTACGTCGCGTTGGTCATTAGTATTGATTACTTGCGCTTAACCTTTTTGCGCTAACGTAGTAGGTTAATCAAGGAGGAGGAGTGGGGGAGTGGTTCAATCTAAATAGTATACCTAGTATATTGCTCGCCAATAAGTATTTACTCGTAATTAACTTAAGGTTACATTCGTATTTTTAGGGCACCCACTACAAAAACGTTAGATACTTTTAAAGTAGTTATGATCAATAGTATTAAAACTAAGATAGGTTTAAAATGAGGATCGGTTGATGACAAAAGCTTGAGCTTTGTTTCGAAGTAACGCCCGCAAGTAAATAGGTGGGACTGGGACAGCGATTCTGGTTTTCTGCAGAACCTGCAAGTCTGACGCTTCGAACAGGCCAAGATTATGCCATTTGCCGTTATTGTACTACTTATGAGTAGTTTATCATAACCTGGATTATTTGGTTCATTTTATATCTTGGCAAACTTTGACGGAGATATTGCGCAACCCTATAATAGGATTTTAGAATGGTTGTTCATAACACCAGGAGACAGTATTTTAAAGCGGCTTGAATGAATTTAAACAACTTGCCTTGCTCTTTGAATAAACGGTTTTACGCCGCATTAAAAATAGTGCGCAACTTATTGACCAGGAACTACCCTTCATTTATAGTGATTAAGAAACTCTTCACATAATGATTGCGTTTTTGTTAAAAATAGTTACTTTAGAAAATGTATTAATTCAATCTGAGTTCATTGATTGCTTGGAATTAAGTATAGTGTGCTGGTTGTAATCATACCCGTTGTAACTACTGATTGTAACCCCACACTTTAACTACCAACTGTAACCAACCATTGCAAAAGAACTAGCCTAATTCAAATTAAGAAAAATATTGGCGGAATAATGTGCATTAATCCGCTCCACACGAGTGGTTTGTGGTTGAACGGGTGGTTACACACTGAGTAGGTATAATTGGTGGTTACGCAGGTAGCGGTTACGATGGGTGGTAACACAGGGAGCGGTTACATTGGCTACTTATAGTGAGCGGTTACAATAGGTTGCTACAAGCACCGCACTCTGCCGTCGTCCAACCAGTCCAGTTTTTAACCCATTAACATAAAAAATATGCATTTCACGCCGCCGAATGCGCCGTCACCGAGGAAGACGGCGTAAAACCGGCACGCCGCCGCCGCCGGACTAAAATTTGGAAAACGCCGCCGCCGACATATAGAGACTCGGCGCACGGGTCTAGTTTGGGGTCCGAGAAGCAGCAACTACGACGTCTACCAACGAGTTATTTTATTATGGGGATATTAGCATTGCATTATGTAGAAGCGCGTGTAAATAGAACGTGGGCAGTGGGTATTGTGTAGCGGGGTGGGAAAATGAGAACCTGAATGCCAGGAAACGAAGTACCAACAACCCTCGCTACAATTTTTAAGCAAGTTGTGACTATTTACTGGTTGGTTCAGTATTTCTAAAAGAGTTGTATAAGTTTGTGTGACGTTAACATATACCTTAAAGTTGTATTCGGGCTTGGTTACTATGCAGTTTTATTTCATAGCATGGCCTCATAATTATGAAACGCCCTGTAATTGCGTAGAAGTTCACCTGCCTTATCAATGATAGTTTCGACACTTCGGCGGAGAGTAGGAACGCCATCTTCCGTGGAAACTTGGAGCCATCCCTCTTGTATGGCCTTACTAAGGCCAATCTTGGCAGAAGCCGCGTCTGTTTCTCCGATGCTAAGGAGCTCTTCCATCGGCATTCCTCCATCTTTTGGAACCTTACTAAATATCTGAGCTTCGTGACTTCCCGTCTCAACAACCTCTTTCCCTGGAATTTATTACGCGTAAGAATGAGTGATGTCAGTAACATTAGAGTATTCGAGCTTCTGAACAAAAACTAAGTTTTTAGCGGCATTGCATTTTTGTAATTCCTGCACTATTTAATATCGAGTGGGCTAAGACTCACCTTCAGCAGTAAGCTCAATGAATGCTTTCTTTCTAGGACTGGCCAGAATGAGCCCCCCAATACTCTCGAGGCTCTTAATGCTTCCCACGATACGTTGGTGCTCTTGGTTAAGGGCTGCAGAAATTTCAAGTGTACTAACATCCTCATGGGATGCCAAGTACTCAAGAATATTTTGGCCAAGGCTCCCTTCCCCTTCTGCCTCCATATTGCCTCTTACCTGTATCATCCTTGAGGGAATTCTCGCGGCAGCTATATCTTAGAGCGTGTGTCGTGGGATGTGTTTAGGTTTACAGCTAAATATGTAGTAAATTCAAGCGAGGAATAGGCATAAAATGCATTATCTATCACTAATCATTATGCTCATAAGCTTCATATACTCAAACCTACTGACACTGATGTTGATGACACCATCATTTTCTGATGCAATATCCTGTTCCTCTCAAGCTTTGTATTCCCAAAGCTCATGCAATTAGGTACTTGATGATTCTACGCACTAAAAACATAAAGCCTGGTTACTCTCCGATATTCAGGACGCTTTCATTCAGGCTTATCTGAATTCAATGGTTACCTATTTACCTAATACCTCAATTTCCTGGAATGTTAAGCAATTCCATATCTAACTTCAATAAAAAAAACCTGCCTTACGGCACCTTGGGACCAGAAGGCAACTGGCAGTATGACATTGACTAGAATCTAGAATACGGTATTACGAGACATTGATTTATAAGATAAAGTAGGTAATCCAAATTCAAGTGATGTTGAGTTTTTCTAGGACAATGATCAGATTATATAATCTGATGTAGTTGATTCAATAGATTTATGGGATAACGATAGAAGCTGTAGTTGTTTCAACAGGTTAATGAAATAAATTTTTCTAGATAGAAACGATATTGTTTTTCCAAAGACCCTGATCAGATGATAGAAAGTCTGGTTGTTTCTGTAGGTTAATAAGATGAAATACTCTAGCTAGAAGCGATTTTACGTTTTTTCAATGACCCTGATCATATGATAGGTGCTGAAGGAATATTACATTGACTAGAATATGACATTATGAGACTTATTAGAAAATGTTTTGCTTCTATGCGCTTCTACACGAAGCACAAAGATCACTTTTACATATGTTTTCTTGGAGATTCGAACTAGGTTTTGATAAAATTTACCTATACTTCATTTGTAACGAAATAATATGAGTCGATTTCATTCAACATTAGAAGCGAGAAATGATATTAATTATTCAGATAAAGTGATAAAGGAGCGAGCATTGATTTTGCGTAATTTTCTTCGAGCTAGTGAAACACTAGAAACGACAATTACTGTAATCGATTTGTATAAAATGATAAAGTAACACTAATTTAGTAGACAAGAAGTTCTACTGGGATGACCCATAAATACGACAGCAGAAGCGAGCATAAATCTTACAAATGTGAATATATTGAATAAAGAACGAGCATTGCCTAATATAGGATAAATAGACGACTACTAGTACAGCATTAGAAACAGTTATAATTCTTACATAGTCTGTTTATTTTAGATAATAAGAGTTACTGTAGTTGTTTCTTAGAATACTTATGAGATGCAATAATCTTGTATGAAGCACTAGAAGCGATCAAAATTCTTACAGATGTACAAAGTTTAAGTAACAACATATGCTGTAGTTGTTTAGAGAGGTTTGTTATATATGATATTCTTGGTTGAAGCGCGACTGTATTTTAATAAAGTCTCTGTAACAGGTTTTCATTGCTGCCAGTTTTAAGCTATTTACATACATTTCGGCGACGAACGGACAGACAGACAGACAGGGGCATCCCAGTAGACGTTCTGGTCTAAAAAGCAATTGAACATTTTCTCTGAGCTTAGGATGTCCAAACTATCAAAGTTCAGTGTGGATTCTAAGAATTGACGTTTTTATTTCATGTTTAATAATTCATCATTCAGCTTATTCGTGATACCCGTGATACCCACCCATATAATAGCTGAAATATAAGTACTTCTATGAAATACTGAATCAAGAATTGTGCAAACACCATTGTTCACAAAACAAAGATAAAATAGGAGATTTATTCAAGGGCATTAAGATTAGCGATCCATGTTTAATCAAGTGAAAAGAATGCCAAATGCTATTCAAACTCTGAAATTGCATGATTTATTACTAATTTTACTAACTCGAGGCTAAACATATAAATCATATATTCGTTCAAGCCAGATCACACGGATTAGGTATATGAGCTATAAATACATTATACCTCATTCGGCAATTCGATTTCAATATAAATCAAGTACTGCCGCTTAAATGTTAATATAGATAACATGATTTAGCATCAATTCGTAATTCTGTTTGAAATAGTTTGCTTAATATACATTTTTACTTCATTTTTCATGAAGGAATGTTCAAATTATTTCTATTTCATATAAATCAAGCTTACGCACCTAAACTATAGGTAATTGTAAAAATCATAGTTCCAGGTTTTCCTACCCTGCATGACAATATTCGCTTATGGCAGTTGACAATTTTAATTAATTGGACTTTAGATGATAGAACAATCCTCCTTGAAGATCTTTTTGGATTTGTTCCAATGAGGTTCCTTTTGTCTCTGGGAGCATAAAGAATGTAAAAACTCCACCAGCAAAGCATACTGCGGAAAAGAACCAATAAACTCCAGCCTGTCCAAAAATGATGATCATGTCCTTGAAGTAAAACATGACCAGGAACCCAAAAATTCGTGCAAGGAAATTAATGAATCCACAGGAGACTCCTAAAAATACAAATTACAAGATGCATAATAACCGCAAAGTAGGTACACTACACTAAAACCATTATTCTGATTTGCAAATCCCCGTTTGCACAGTACGGGTAATTTATTGGTTACCTTTGACCTCCGGTGCTACAATTTCACCCATAATGACCCACGGCAACGGACCAACTCCAAAGGAATAGGCAATGATGTATACTATAAAGCAGAGCAAGAGAACCCATGAGAATTTCTCAAGCTCCTCATTGTTCTGCCCCTCTTTAAAATGGAGAAATGTTCCAACGGCAAGGAGTGAGAGGAAGAGGAATGTCTCCGAAAAAATCATTAGTTTCCGACGACCCCATTTATCAACAACGAAAAATGCAGTCCAGGTTGCAAGCTGTTTCAAAGAGATTGGGCATTACCCACAACACAGGCCAAAGATGATATAATCTTACCTTTCTTATCTTTAGACAAGGACTCACCAAATTGATGGTACCAAAGACAATTGTGGAGACGTTCTCGTGAACTTGAGACGTTCCTGCTGCACGAAAGACATCCACCGCGTAACAGACAATCGGGACGACCCCACTAACTTGCAAGAAGAATTGGAGTGCGACACACAAGAAAACTGGACGAAGGGTTGATCTCGTGAAGTAGATTTTGAAATGACCTTGCCATCCGTCCCTGTCAACTTTTGATTTCTCAGTTTTTGTGGTGGCTTTGATCTATTATGGAGGGATCTGGCTGAATTAAATCCATAAAATTTTTAAGCTAACGCTAAGAGTCCGCCAACGTGGGTGGCTTTCCTTTATTTCCCCATTTATATTTAGTATGCCTTTATGGCTTACGTGATCCAGTTCAGTCGTAACATCATTAGCATTCAAATCCCGCATGCGCATCAGTCCTTTTTCGGCACCACCATTTTGTTTTTTTCTCACGAGGTGTGCCGCAGACTCCGGAACATAAAAGAACAAAAGAAGGAAGAAAAGCACACAAATCAAGCCACACAGCCCTGCCTGCCATCTCCAATTTAGAAATGTCCCAATGATGTAGATGTAGAGAACTCCGGCACAGAACATCAAGTCAAAAATGAAGTTAAGCCGACCTCGCCTCTTCGCTTTGCTGTACTCTGCGACGAGAGGATTCGAAACCCCAACCCCCGAAACAAAGAAACCCGTAATAAACCTTCCGACAAGGATCATGGGGAGATTAATGGCGAATGTAATCAGGAGCCAGCCCAACAAGAGAGGGACGGTTGCAATTAGAAGCGACTTCTGCAGGCCAAAGTAGTCGGAGATTTGGCCTAGAACTGGACTTCCGGCTGCCCCTGCCAGCTGATGAATAAGTTATAGATAAGATAGAAATATCAAGATATGAAACGAAATATGCTATTAAGTTCCAATTTTCTTTCAGGAGCTCTAGACTATGCATATACCACTTACAAACGTAATGGATGCAATCCAAGCTTCCTGCGTGGCTGAAACTTCGCCAATGGAATCTTTGTCTTCTCGGAGACTTGGAAGGGCTGTTGAGCTGTAGGACCAGACAGTTGCCATGATGAAGGCCCCCAAGTGAGCTAAACATCAACAGAGCCAAAAAGTTAATTTAGGATATTGCATCTTGAACAGAACCAAAGAGCTTACGATACTATAGGTACGTATTTAGCTTTTGATAAGTTGAAGAAATTACCAAATATGGCCAAAAGATATTGGGCCCGCTTGGCATTTGGACCTTCCGTGTAGAAGCGGGTTTCCGGAATGAACTGTTCCAATTCAGGCCCCCCATTTTCTCTGTCATTGTCGAGAGTACTAGAATTCGGCACTACAGACATGATGCGAGGATGTGCTCTGTCCACCTGTGAACATAAATTCATATGTCGTAAGACAATTTTGTGTAAAGAATAAGGTATACGATATTTTAATTTAGAATTCAAGCCACTTTAATATGTGAGCCCCAAGGCTAAATCTGGTAGGTAAGCAAACAAAGTAAAGGAACTACATTGTTGTCAAAATCTTTAGAAAAGAAATGCAAGAAATAGACAACTCTCCAATTTTTGTGATAACGTGGTTTACCTATACTAATAAGTCCAATTCCCTTCTCCTTCTACGCGTAGGCCTAGTATCCATATCCAAGGGTTTTTGAAAAATCAGACAAAGTAAAAGTACAAGACTTATTTTGAGATACATGTTATATGTAATTCAAACTAAATTCGTTCCTGAGTGAAAAGTAATAATCCAGAAAAAAAGTGTACATATCTTATCTCATTGGTACTAATAAACATTCCAGGCTTTATGTCATTTCGCATTTTTGTATTGGAAAATTATAACACTCTGTAAGGGCCAAAGGCCATCGTATCGGAGTATAAACCCAAGATTTATTTTTTTTTATTGGAAAATTATTGTAGCAATATAAAAATGTATTAAGTGAGGCCGGGCTAACTTTGCAACTTACGGTAATGCTTATTGGCACTTATGGCAAAGGAAGTAGTGCAATAATAGGTATTCAACGAATCAGGGCCAATACTATTAGAAATACTGAATTTCTAAGTCCGCACTGTCCTGCTAGCAAAATGATTTAAATTTGGATCATTTTGATTGGAACAAGCGGTTAGGCAATAACGAATGACTTGATATGGTGCATATCGTTACTACCTCGCCTAATATGCCTAGTCTGGTATTAACGATATGAGATGTTTCATGCAAAAAAACGCATGTGAGTCTTTCGGGCCGCTCCATGCTCTCCCAAAGAGTGGTCACCACCGGTCACCACTCTTTGCGAGAGCATATGGACAAGGGCCGAGCTCCGGTTACATATGGAAATAGCATTGACTCCTTTATGAACGCAACCCTAGACGCAACCAACCCCTTGTACGCCGAGAAGCCCTTTCGCTCCTCCAAGTGTGCTTTAGATTATGCCGTTGCGTTTTATCATACCTGAAGCCCTATATCTACGAATGACAATAAAACTCCTTTGAGTCAAACTGATCCAGAAGTACCTATCGCCAAGTCTTGTAAGGTAAGCTGAGCCAGATGCTATTGGTCGGTATGTAAAATACGCTTAGAAATTTCAACCTATGTCTACTTTGTCCCGTGTCCAACTTTAGTATAGGTCATGGAGGGAGGACGTGCACACTTTTATATCCTTTATACATGCATATAAGTATGCCATCATCCTGCGGGTGCGTGCGTCATGAATGACTGTCCAAAATCAAAAAGTACTCGAGCTCCATAGATATGTCGACATCCTGATCTTGACGAGCATCATACGCCCTCTGGAGTAGAGCATTTTGGCCCGTCAATTCTCATTGTCCCGCACCCTTCGTCGCGCATAATATATTACGCACGGCTTCCCAAGACATAAGGTTTACATTGCTGCATAGAAATTTCCTATGTAACGGATTGTGAAGCGGTTTGTAATTTATTTTATGTATAAGCTGATGTCTAGCGCAGCTCGCTCCCCTTCTGCTGCCAATTTGCTTTCCGGCTCGTTTCCTTTGGACATATGAGTTTCCAAACGCTGCAGTAGAGGCATGACATACATCCATACAATCAGACAGCCCCATCCCATAAGTTCTAAAAACGGAGTTGAATTCTCGGAATTAAAACTGGAAACAATAATTCAAAGTTATCTTATCTCTTCTAAATTCCATCGTCCAACTAACGTCCAACTATCGTCCAACGTCCAACTTTCGTCCATCCAACTACGAGTAACTTTCATGTCATAACGGATATTGTATGTTTTTTCATTAGATAAGGATTGTATGTATAACGTATACCTAACTATGTAGATGACTCTTCATCCTCAGGCTTAAGGCTCAATTGAAGAGCTTTTGCGATTCGTTGGATTGCATCAGCCCAACTTCAGAATTTCGAGTAGTTATGTTCCCTGGCTCAAGCACTTTCATCAACATATAGCATTCTGCACTTGAGCTCGTTCAAACAGGTAAGTTCCATGTATTTTTCAAAAAAACAAGTATCGTAACCTTCAAACTGTTTTAAATAAAACTCAATTTGTTCTGAATTATGTTCCTACTATTTCAGAGACTCATTGTTTCAGTGTGAAGACGGGAAGCGTAAGCATTTTTCACGATGCCAACTGTTGGGGTCTCGCGGGATTTACTGTTCCAAAAGATTGGTCGGGAATTCAGTATGACATTTCTTATATATTATATACATAGTTTTTATGAGACTTATGATTATGATTCTATATGTGCATACCTTTGTATAATTGTATCGGCAAGGTTAAGGATGACTCAAGCTCCCTTGCTCTATTTAGCTACAAAATATTCTAATCTAGTTTGACCTGGAAAGATACTTGCGAATTAAAATTTCTCTGGTCGAAATAGGTAATGCGTTTATATTTATCAAGGTTAAAACAGTTTGTCTCTGAAAATGTGATTGACAGGTGACGATGAGTTCGATAAGCTTTGCTTCGACTTTGGGATTGAACTGGACAAAGTGGTACCTACTCAAAGTTACATATAATACCTTGTTTCCACTGTTAGATATTCGATTCGATATACGCTACAGTTAAAAAAGCTATACCGGCAATGATACAATACTATAAATAATTCGAAATTTACAGGTCGACACAGACCCACTCAATGTGGAGTACAAAATTGACATTCCGGCCAATCGCTACGATCTCCTTTGCGTCGAAGGGATTGCAACAGCTCTCAGTGTTTTCATGAATTCGTGAGTCCTAAATGCTCTTCTTCAAGTTTTTGGGGATTTTTCTATAAAACGATAGGTATTTTCTAGGGCTTACAATTAACGGGGAGACGGAATTGGTAGAATTGCAGGTCGAAATCCATGAGACGCAGACAGAATAAATGGAATGGAGTCAGGATATATAAAACGCAGCCAGAATAAATGGAATTCAGTCAGGATAAATAAAACGCAGTCAGAATAAATGGAATGGAGTCAGGATATATAAAACGCAGTCAGAATAAAAGGAGTGCAGTCAGG
>JAQFYT010003118.1:0-11379 GCA_034694925.1 Ceratophysella denticulata
TTTAAAGTCCGATAGCTCTGGACCTATTTCGAATTTAGCTAAAACCGATGCTTACTGAATTCAGAAAGCGCTGCAGACTCTAAAAACCTCTTAATCGGTCACCTAGCCTAAAAAATGACAAAGCTATCGATTTTACAGTAAACCCTGTTTTTCACCAGTTTGGGTTTACTCGAACTCGGCGCTGAGGCCGAGACGCCAAACAAACCATACCGTACTCGCCATCCCCTACTCACTATTCAGCTCCAAAGCGTACTCTTCCCCAAATGTGTTTCGCTGGCATATTAGAAATACGGGTGGCGCCCCCATAGCGACCTAGATTCACACTGTCACCCTGCTACGGGAATCTTAAGGTAGCACTTCTCATCTCCTTTTACACACAGTTTGCATTGCAGTCTGTGTCGTTAGAGCCTTATATGAGTAGATCACAGCTCACATCTACATCCGATGATAGATGATAGGGCTTTCTCAAAATCCGAGAAGCAATAGCAATAAATCCAAATCCACACTTGACTAAAGCACACCGTGTTAACTTTCTTTAAATTGTGAATTATACAGAATCGATTTGAAGGAACCAAAGTAAATGTACAGAATTTTATGGAATGGAAGAAGGGCTTTGATGCGGAAATTGCTATGAAACGCAAGGATCAAATTCAAAAAGAAAAAGAGCTAATTGGAAATAAATTAACTGGAAAAGAACTCTTCCTGCGTGATAAAACACTCAATGAGTCTGATTTACAGTTCGTTGAAGAGGGTAAGTTAAGTTGGGTATTTTGTAATTCCGATTCCGCAATTGGCATCGGGCTCATTGCTCACTAAATTCTTTTTTGCATTAACTTCACTATTCGAATATTCAAAATAAAAACTTAAAAATTTGCCTTCAATTGCAGGGGAAGTTTCAATTGACGAAAGCTTATTTGATGACATCGATGACCTGGAAATTGAAGATGATGAGGACTAAAAACAGAGGCTCAATTTTCATCAGATAAAATAGCCATGTTTGAGGCCCGCATCATTCTAGGCTACTGCATTTGCCTGACTTTCTATTCAAGCAATACTGTTTTCCAATGTTTGGAAGTATTTCACGGTTGATTACAATAAATGCTCGGATCTTACTCTGCTATGAGATATATACGGCTTTATATGGGAAAATAAATATTGAGTTTTGTTAAATATTGTTCATAAACGAACAGGTTGTATTTGTGTACATACGCTGGTTTGCTAGAAAACTAAGTAGATTTCAAATCTGTGACGTTTAATATCTTCTTCTCACAGTCACCTACAGTCGGCCCATTCCAAATAAAACCTCTTATCTAAATACCACCCCCAAGTCGTCCATGCCCTTCACACAGGCAACGTGGGTGGGATTGGAGATAAGAGGTTTTATTCCAAATGGGCCGACTGTAGTTCTCCCAGTAACTATTTGTAGGTACCTTATCTATATGGTTCACTAAAACGATCGACATAAAATCCCGCAGGCAATTCCTGGTGTCGTTAAGTTTGTTTCGGCTGCCGACATACCCGGAAATAATAATTACATCAAATATTTCTTCTTTCCAACACAAATGGCAGAACCGGTAAGATTCGAATCTATGCCTGCTGCCTGCCTTTTGGCACCGGCCAGAAACTCACTACCTTTACATTTACCTACACAGGTTTTTGCATCCGACAAAGTTTCATACCACGGACAGGCAATTGGTATGATAGTAGCAGAAACCCGAGATATTGCTGAGAGAGCTGCTAAACTTGTGAAAGCTTCGTATGAAAACGTTGCCAAACCGGTGGTCGACATCGGTGAGGCCTATAGGAATTCGGAGAAAGCTGGAATTCTCGATAAGCATATCGTCGGTACTTTTAAAAGCCCGAAACCGGCTGTTGCTGGAACAAAGAGTGTGACAGGGGAATTTTGCATTGGCAGCCAGTATCACTTTGTAAGCGAACAAACAACCGACATGTGTGTGCACATAGTAAAATTTCCAAAAAAAATAACTGTATTTATTACTCAATTATTACATAGTACATGGAGCCCCAAACGTGTCTGTGCATTCCGACCGAAGATGGTATTGACGTCTTTTCTGCAACTCAGTGGATTGATCATGGACAAATTACAATTGCGGAAGTTCTAGGGATTCCAAACAACCAGTAAGATGTTTAGCGTAATGGAAAGTTTAAAACTGTTTTATATTTTTAAAATCAACTTCCAGTGTAAACATGCAAGTGAAAAGAGTGGGCGGTGGTTTTGGTGGCAAGATTATTCGGGCTACATTTGTAGCATCTGGCTGCGCCGTGGCGGCATTCGCAACTAAAAAACCCGTCCGAGTTGTAATGGACTTGGAGACGAATATGCGGATGCTTGGAAAACGTTTACCATATTTAATGAAATATGAGGTTAGTTTGCATCTTTTTAGATAAATTATTGATCTGTAATGGTCAAACTAATCAAATCACTCTATAGGCTGGATTTGATGACTCCGGTAAAGTTGGAAGTCTCAAAGCCGATATATTCTGTGACTCTGGATATTCTCCCAACGAAGCCACGTCTATGATGGCAGTTTTTCACATGCAAAGCGTATATGACGCCGTTGGATGGGAGATAAAACCAGGTGTATTTACTACTAATACGCCTGCAAATACCTCGACAAGGGCTCCAGGTAAATACTTTAAATTCACTAGTATTGATAAATCAGGACGTGTGAACCTCGTTTATCATCGATATTTAATGGCACTGGCCATTCATAAATTAGGAAGCGTTCAAGGAACGGCTCTTATGGAGTACATCATGGAACATATTGCACATACCCTTGGAAAAGATCCGTTGGAAGTTCGAGTGAACAATTTTATAAAGCGAGGTGATCCCTATTTCTTCGCTGACTTGTTTGATCCGACTAAAGTGGAGCCATTTGATGTCGAGAATTTGATACCAATTATGATTGAGGAGATGAAGCGAACTGCGGATTATGAGAACCGGAAGCAATTGGTTGAGAAATTCAATAGGGTAAACCTCTTATCGTCACTTATCTTTGGTAGAATTTTAAAAATTTTGTAATATTATGTGCCGCTTATATTTAAGCGCTTACTCGATTACTTGAATATTCAGGAAAACCGATGGAGAAAGAAAGGCTTAGCCATGGTACCTTTGAGGTTCCCTGTGGACTACTTTCCAGGGAAATTCCAAGCTTCCATTGTTGTTTATGCTACGGACGGATCCGTCGCAGTGTCCCATGCGGGTGTCGAAATGGTAGGTCAATACTAAACCTTTTTCGCACTGTAGGTATATACTTCCTACTACCAATATTGAAGTTCACCTGCACAATTAAACTAATCAATTTTTTTACGTTACAGGGTCAAGGTATTCATACCAAGGTATTATTACTAGATATTTTGAATAGTGTCTTAAATAATGCCACCTCCAAAGCTGATCCAAACTTGTAAAATTATATTCGAATTCCAATGGATTTTATTTTTAAAGGTCGTCCAAACCGTAGCTGAGACTCTTCAGATTCCAATGAGTAAAATCCAGGTCAAGCCCACCAATAATTTTATTGGAAATAACGCTTTCTGTACCGGTGGATCAATTGGAAGTGAACTCTGTTGTTATGTACGTTACAGGGAGTCTATTATTTTTATACTATCAGAGTCTTCCGTAAAATTTTATATTCTAAAATACGCACGAATAATTAGGCTGCATTGAAAGCTTCCGAAATGCTGATGGAGAGATTAAAACCGATACGTGAAGAAATGGGTAATCCCACTTGGGAGGAATTGATTGCCAAGTGTCAGCAACTTGCAATTGAGCTTTCAGCTCATTATTCGTGAGTACTAAACATGTAACACAAACTACAAACCGGATTTGTAATCTCACAAGAAATAAGCAGTTGAATCCAATTTTAATCTCGATATTAGGCAATCACCAGCCGATGGTTTGAAGGGATATTCTGTCTGGGCCTTGACTCTCACCGAAGTAGAAATTGATGTTCTTACTGGAGAAAATAAGGTATTTATAATTGCGTGGATATTATATTAGTCATATTGCATATGCATATTGGTTAGAAGTACTCATAAAACATTATATTTTGTCTACCAGGTGGTCCGTGTTGACCTAATTGAAGATGCTGGTAAAAGCTTGAGCCCGGGAGTGGATATTGGTCAAATTGAAGGTGGTTACATATTTGGTCAAGGTTTATGGACCACAGAAAGAATTGTGCATGATGAGATTACTGGAAAGCTCCTTACTGATAGAACATGGGTAATATCTTTCATCAGCATCAGCTTTTCATTAGTAATTTTGACTTACTCGCTAATTAACGGTTTCGATAATCTAGGATTATAAGCCACCTGAGAGCAAGGATATTCCAGAGGACATGCGCATTACCCTCTTGAGCAATGCACCAAATCCGACCGGAGTCTTGCGATCTAAGGGTAAATTATGTTCACAATTATCGTTGTTTGAAATGCGATTTTCCGTAGTTTTCAATTTAATTGATAATTGTATACATGATTGAATTATTTAGCCACCGGTGAGCCTGTGCTATGTTGCAGTGTTGCTGTTCTATTTGCATTGCGGGATGCAATTGCATCGGCAAGACGTGATGCTGGAAATACAGACTGGTTCCAAATAGGTAAGGTTATTCTACTGTAGATCTAGAAAGACGGAAATATTTACCATTCCACGCGTTGTTGAAATAGTTGTAATACGATATGGATTATGATTTACCAGACGGTCCAGTTACACCGGAAGACGTTGTTCGTCTCTGTTTAACCAGCAGCTCCAAACTTGGATTGTGAATTATGAGTGTCGTCGTGAACTCCTGAAGTTAAAATAGAATACGATACTAAACGTTTTAATAATTCAAAGATATGTATATCTAATAACAGTTTACCTTTTTCTTCACCTCTAACACAAGTTTAGAATAAGATGACATTAAATGGCACTTTCAAACTTATGTAAAATCGTGAATAGTGATAGGGAAAAAATAAAAATTAATATCATGTATAAATTACATTTCGCAAGAACGAATTTTTACCTTCATCTCATTATAGCACAAATACGAACACTGCATAATGATCAAAATAAATTAGAATAAAATCTGGACTGGACTAACGAACAGACTATTCTGTTCTTCATAAAACTGTTTAAAAATCTGAGAAATTATATAAAACTGAACCATATAGCTCCTTCACCCTAAAATTGCCCATATTATATCAGCTTCACGTGCTCGAATTTGCTGGAAATGCATACGGCTATGTTCTTGGTGCTGGGGTTCCGGAATGGTTTCTCCCATGTATTTAAATCGTGAAGAGCGTGTGGCATCAATATCAATCGAGTACCGACCGAGACCGAGTACCATTTGCAACGCCAATCTCGTATATGTCTGAACATTACAATTATCTCACCTTATTATCTACATAATTTTTTACTCTACTGATTCCCTTTTTCTTGTTCATGATTTCGATTATATAACTATGATAAAGCCTGTGGTTTTTTATTGATGGTATCAAAAAAAAACGTATACTGCTCTATACTCAAACGATTATGTGCTAAAAAAAACAGTAATTATTGTTATACGCAATGACTCTTTTACCCTTCAAATTAGTTTGTGTAAATATAAGATATGTATTTATATAATTTATTACAATATGTATAATTTTGATGCATTTTGCACATTAAGGATGCAAGCTTAGTACATCTAGTATTTAGTCTACAGTCATAAGGAGTAATTTGTGGGTGCTGCTAGCAGCTTAAGACGACACATAAGACGACACGTATTTTTTTATCAGAGTTTATAATTTATCACTTATTTATTGCTCCTACACTGCAATTGACCTACACACATAGGCGTGTGATTTGCTTGTTGCCCGTGTGCACTCAAAGTCGATTCTTAGAATTGGTTTTTATGAACTAACTCATGCCGTAATTGTTAAATACCGTACAAGCAGAAGTAGGTAGTAGAATTTTACTCTGAGGTTGACACGTTAACATTTATAATATATCGCTCACAGTCGGTCGGCAGAGTCCAGAATAATTTTGTAAAATAGCTCAAAATAATTCAAAATAATATTTCAACTCAAGATGGGCAAAGGGTAAATGAATACAATACAATTTCAGTATTAATACAGTGTTAACTGGTTTTTTGAATATATTATACCAATTATACTAATACCAATACCAATTACATTGTTTGAACAGGCTGGGAGAGAAAATCCAATTCTGGATAAATGGAAAGCAGCAAATTGGTAAGGCTTTTAAATATAATTTACTGCAAAAGTAATTGTTCAGATCATAATTTTAGATATTGAATTGTCAGTTAGCGCAGAGACCAGAAATATTGGACCACGGTCAATGCTGATTGATTATATTCGGGATGTGACCAGTTTGAAGGGCACAAAATCCATGTGCAGAGAAGGCGGCTGCGGAGCGTGCGTCGTGACAGCGCGCGTCAAAGACACCGTGACGGGCAGAGATGTCGTCAAGGCTGTGAACTCAGTAAGCATAATGCAATAAATTAGATTGCAAGTTGTTATACAAATGTGCTTGCTCGAATCTATATACAATACCTATGTAGACAATTACTATGCTCATCATTTTCACCACTAAATTCGTGGATGTTTTATTATTTAGTGCCTCACACCGGTATACAGTTGCAACGGATGGGAGATTTCAACCGTTGAAGATCTGGGCAATAAGAAAGATGGTTTATCTTTAGCTCAGAATCGCTTAGTCAATTTCCACGGCACTCAATGTGGTTTCTGCACGCCAGGAATGATTATGAGTATGAATAGGTAGGTAAGGTATACAGAAAAACTACATGACCTGTATACCCATTTGACGAGACGTAAATATATTACAAATGTTATTTAGTTTAGTGAAATCCAAGGGAAATGTAACCGT
Organism: Ceratophysella denticulata; assembly: GCA_034694925.1. NCBI lineage: Eukaryota > Metazoa > Arthropoda > Collembola > Poduromorpha > Hypogastruridae > Ceratophysella > Ceratophysella denticulata. Next base: position 6,887 of record JAQFYT010003118.1, read on the forward strand.
AAAAGACGTGGAGGAGAATTTCGATGGGAACATTTGTCGGTGCACGGGTTACAGGCCAATTTTGGATGCTTTCAAATCAATGGCGATTGATGCACCCGAAAGTCTCAAAGAGAAGTGTTTGGACATTGCGGTATTACTTGGTCATTGATGCTTATGTTTACTGTTTGGAATTCATATTTTTTGTCGTGAATTTAAAACCGAAATCTTATGAGCAGGAATAGTATTTAGATTGATATATTGTTTTAGGACTGGTCACAGTGCCCGTGTTCTCCTGAAAAGGCAGCTCAATGTAAAGAGGTTAATGGAGGTATTGTTATTGGAAAAGGGGTCACGAATTGCTATGGAACTAGTTTAGGCATTGCTAATAGCAAAAATGAAGGTATTACCAACGGAAATGGATTCACGAACGGCTATTCTGAATCATCTGACAAAGCTTCAGCGTCGATTCAGATAATAAACCCTTCATTCGAATCATCGGACAAATCTAATACATACACCTGTAATGGAATTATTCCAAACGGAAGCAAAATTACGAATGGAGACTGCAAATTAAAGACAACGCACGCCGAAATTTCAATAACACTCCCCAGTGGTGAAGAGTGGATAGTGGCAGCCAATTTAGATACAGTAGTCACTGCTCTTCAACAATGTAAAAGTCAAAGACAAGCCTATCGCCTCATGGCCGGGAATACAGCTACTGGTAAAACAAATTCATAAAACTATTAAGATCAGACGAAGCTGGTCAAAATGCAGAAGTAACATTATAATAATTGTACAATTTGCAGGTGTCTACAAAGATGACGCGCCGTACAAATTGTTTATCGACATCAACAATGTTGCCGAGCTGCACAGTACCGCATTTACGGAATCCAGTTTGGTCATTGGTGCTGGTTCAACACTAGCCAAAACAATTGAACTATTGAATATCGCAGCGAAAACGGATGGATTCGAATACGCTGCCAATATTGCCAAACATATCGAACGAATTGCCAATGTGCCGGTTCGAAACGTGAGTTAATTAACATATAACACTGCAATCTGATTAAAATCGTGCATACTTATTGCCCCTTATTGTTTATAGAACGGAACACTGGCTGGAAACTTGATGATCAAGCATGGTCACCCAGAATTTCCATCCGATATTTTCATGCTCTTGGAGACAGTAGGATCGAAAATTACAATAGGTACCTACGTTGTAGCAATTTACAGGAAATGTTATTCAATGAATTAGTATAAATATATCTCATTACTTGCATTTGAATTACAGCAACTAGCACAGACGCTAGAAAGTGGTATAAACTAACTGAATTTCTTGATTTGGATATGACCGGAAAAGTACTGGTGTCTATTTGCTTTCCCCAAAGAAAAGGCTATATATTTCGAAGCTTCAAGGTGTCTATTCGTATATGAGTAAAATAAGTTTCTGTGCAATATCAATTTATTTCTATTCCATTTATGCAGGTCACTCGGCGATACCAAAATTCACATGCGTATGTCAATGCAGGCTTTTTATTTAAACTTGATCTGTCAAGGCAGTATAGAGTTACAGAGAGGCCCAGTATTGTACGGTGGAATCAACACAGATTTTGTAAGTTTATCCGAATATAGGAAACTTATTTTCAATTCAACCATTGGTTACTAAGATTGTTCTATTTTATGCAAAGGTTCATGCATCAGCTACTGAAGCATTTCTTGAAAATAAGTGCTTGGTGGACGAAGAAGTTATTCATCAAGCATTAGCCATCCTAGAGACTGAAATTCAGCCCGACATTCGTCCACCAGAAGCTGATCCAGCTTACAGGAAGCAGTTGACTAAATCGTTGTTTTATAAAGTAAATTCCATAATATGGTATGCAATTTTATGTTGGACGTAATTTAGCATTTACTTAATATTCATGAATATCCTTTCGAAGGTTATTCTTGGAATTTTGGATGAAGCAACTGACGACAAACTCCGTTCAGGTGTTTGGATTTAGAGCGTTTGAGCAGTTCTGGAAAACAAACGTTTGACGCAGAGATGACTTCACAAGTCTTGTATCAACCAGTAAAGAAAGTCGAAGCTACAGCACAAGTTTCTGGTAAGTTGCACAGTTCAGTGTTGACACTGAAATGTACTTGAAGTTGAAATTCAAGCCATCACGTACAATTAGCAATTAACTTATTTGTCACTTGTAATATTCAATTTGTGCAGGTGAGGCTGAGTATATCAACGATATTCCACGCCGCGAAGGGGAATTGGTTGGCGTGTACGTTCTATCTGATATTGGAAATGGAGATCTCAAGAGTATTGATGCTTCGAAGGCTTTGGTAATTTAGGACATTTTGATTAAAGTAATCTTTTCCATAGGTTAAAGTTGAAGTAAATGATATTTTATATTAATTACTGTAATTGTAGGCTCTACCGGGCGTGGTCAGGTTCGTATCGGCTAAGGATATACCTGGAGTAAATAATTATATTAAATACTCCTATGCGCCCACCCAAACGGCGGAACCGGTATGGTTGTGTTAATTCGTAAGACTATTAAATACGTCTAATGAATAAAAGGCTCAAATTCACGTATCTCTGTACAGATTTTTGTGGAAAAGAAAGTTTCCTACAACGGGCAACCAATTGGAATGATTCTCGCGGAAAGCAGAGATATTGCACTGAGGGCTGCAAAATTAGTAAAACCGTCGTATGAGAATGTTACAGAGCCAGTCGTGGGAATCGATAAGGCGTACGAAAATGCTGTAAAAGCTGGAATATTGGACAAACATATCATTGCCACTTTTAAAAGTCATAAACCGGCTACGTCCGTGACAAATAGTGTTAAAGGAGAATTTCGAATTGGAAGCCAGTACCACTTTGTAAGTGAGATGCGCATTATCTGTATTCTGTATTACAGTTGTCATTTATCATTATCATTACCAATTTGGTTTGAAACAGTACATGGAACCTCAAACGTGTCTCTGTATCCCAACTGAAGACGGGTTGGAAGTCTTTTCTGCATCTCAGTGGATTGGTCACGCACAAATCACAATTGCTGAAGTCCTGGACATTCCTTGCAACCAGTAAATTCTACAAAATTTTCGCGTGGCTCTGATAAATTTTGTTCTAATTTTCAATCACCCTTTTAGTATTAACTGTCAAGTGAAAAGGCTTGGCGGTGGATTTGGCGGCAAAGCTATTCCGGCTACTTTTGTCGCCACGGGATGTGCGGTAGCTGCTTATGCTGCCAAAAGACCAGTTCGCGTTGCACTGGATTTGGAGACCAACATGCGAATGATTGGCAAACGATGTCCGTATTTCATGAAATACGAGGTTAGCAAAGAAATGCTTCTCTTGAATTGACACTAAAATCGACGAATATATTTAAAATTTAACCAATAATTCGTTAGGCCGGGTTCGATGAGCATGGTAAAATTGGAAGCCTAAATGCGGAAATATACTGTGATTCGGGTCACGCCCCTAACGAAGCCACATCCTTTTTGGCTGCTTATTTCATGCAAAATGTATACGACGCCGTTGGATGGGAGATTAGTCCAGGTGTATTCACGACAAATACCCCGGCCAATACCGCTACAAGATCTCCAGGTAGTACATCGTGGATATAGTAGCGCATTACACTCGTTTTTAAATTAATTCATGGAATAAACAATGAACGCCTAAATAGGAAGCGTTCAAGGAACGGCACTCATTGAATTAATTATGGAACACGTGGCACACACCCTTGGAAAAGATCCGCTAGAAGTTCGAGTAAACAATTTCATCAAGCAAGGTGATCCTTTTCTGTTCGGGGAAATGTCTGATCCAACCAAAGTGGTAAAGATGGAAGGTCAGAATTTGATACCCAGGATGATTGAAGAAATGAAAACAAATGCTGACTATAACACGAGAAAGCAAGCGGTCAAAAAATTTAATGAGGTAAGTATTTCCCTAAGCAATGCATAGCTATAAATGTACAAAGCCATAACACACTTTACGTTTTATTACTACAAATGCTTAATACATGCACTTGATACTGCTACTACTATTTCAGGAAAATCGATGGAGGAAGAAGGGCTTGGCAATGGTTCCCATGATGTATCCCATTGACTACTTTCCAGGAAAATTCCAAGCCTCGATTGTCGTTTACGCCACGGATGGTACTGTTGCTGTTTCACATGCTGGGGTTGAAATGGTCGGTCGTTTCAGTTTCAAAGAAAACACGGAATGCGATTTGTGTGTCAAAGTACGGATACTACTTTAATGCAGAAATATTTTAGGCAAAACTTTGCGCATCATTTTCAAAGCCAATGCACTGATTGGCATTGAAAGATTACTAATTAGTTTTTTTCTATTTTAGGGCCAAGGGTTAAATACGAAGGTACGTTTCAATGACTTGATTTGGTTAAATAATACAGACTATATTTCTACATATTCCTTAAGTTTGAGTTAAATAGGAATATATATGTTACGGTTCAGATATAATCCTGGCTCTGTTATAACAACACCGGCTCAGAGATCGGAAGAG
>JAQFYT010003119.1:0-11374 GCA_034694925.1 Ceratophysella denticulata
CCACATTTATGCCGAAGTTTGAACTTAATACCACAGAAACTCATTTACAGAGATATCCAAGTTTTACCACTCCGCCCGCAGTATGCATTCAAATGACATTCTTTTGCTTGCGATACTGGAAGGCAGAGCCCAAGTCCCATATTATCTCGTCCCACTTTATGGGATTTTTTAGTCAAAACGATCGATTTACCCAGAAAGTTTATTCTAATTTAATTCCCGGATTCAAGGGTTTACTCTTAATATGAGAAGCGCATGGTATCATTGAGTTATTTCTCTGAAATTGAATAACCAAGGCAATTAGAGTCTAAAACTTAATTAGAATGAGACGAGTCAGACACACTGAAGTCGTACTAGTTTGCATGAATCCGTGATTGAATTTTAATTAGACAGGACTATGCGTTTCGGCCAAAATATTAAATATGTGGGATTCTTTCGTTCGTTTGCACCAAGGCATAGCCACTCTTCCAACTCCAATCTATGCGTGATTTGAGGCCAAGGCTGAACGGTGTCGTTTCAGACAGAACCGTGGTAATCCGAACATCCTTTTTTAAGCCAGCAAACGGAAATGACTTACGAACTGCCGACTTGTTATTCTTAATTCATATTTGATTTTAACGTTAGTACAAGATATGCATGCACAATTCTTCTACTACACCTCACGTTTACTAAAGTCAAATGCCAATGCGTTGAAAGAAATTATTATCCTAATCCTATCGAAGACATGGATATTTGAATGCATATATTCTAAATATGACCAATTTAATGTATAATACCTGTAAAATTTTGCGTATACTATTATCTTAATATGCGGAACGGGTGTTTTACTTCCTTTGCGGTTCATAATTTCCCTGAACGACGAAAAAACAATTATGAGAACTCACATTTCTTTCAAAAGATTTTCCTTCGGAGACGCTGACCAGAGCGACTGAGAATACAGCCACGGCAAGGATCACAAATGCCATAATTCGCTCCATGGATATAACCATGACTTTAAAGGTTCCAAATTGCAAGTGCTTCCGTTTCAATCCGAAATAGCTTCAATTAGTTCCAAAAACTTCGGAAACTTGGCTGCAAGATATAGCCTCAGATTGGATCCGAACACGAGTAACTTAAATCCAAAGGATGACCAGCGTATTTCTGGAATGACTTTGAGATGATATTCAGTGGATGCCACTTTTCTAGGTGACAATTAGGTTATATTATAAGAGGGGTAGCTCGGAGCGGATGTTTCTAATCCCCTTGACTCCTGTTTTACCGCTCGACTCAACTGAGGTCTCGGAGGAAGGCTGGGCTTTTATAATGCTGGAGACAAGGCGGGTGGCTGGAGCTCCTGTTCCGGATCCGGATTTGAAAGAACATCCCCTCCGTTAAACGCTAATCAAGCCAGGGAAAGGTCTCTCGTTCCATAACGTTGTTTGAGCTCCATCCGCGCATCCTGAAACACCCTTGTCTCCTTCCAGACGCTTTTCACCGCTTTCTCCGCCCTTCTTCGCTCCTTGACACACTCACGTGTTGAGAGACTGTGTAGGGGCTGATTCCCTTTGTCATAACATAATAGGTCCTCACAGACGTCCCTTCATTCCCAATTCCTTTCAGGTAGCTTTCCCTGCAGCCTAATTGACTTCAGTTGTAATTATTTCACAACTAATTTGTGCGTGGAGAAGAAGAAGGGGGCGGGTACACGGCCTTCTTCTTGTTTCTGTCGGATTGAGTTACTACTGACGACGCTAAGCCCAAGCCTGAGTGTCAGAAGGTGCGTTTTGGTAGGTGGCTACTTATGATCGTGGGCGTAAATGTAGGTGCTAGAAATTGCACACCTGCGGTAAGCCACACAGAACTTGTGCAAGTAGCGCCAACAGCACGTCAACTTGTATAGTGTGAGATCCCGTACCTACCGAATCTGCTTAATTTTTTAACCTAACATAAGATCAATAAAAGAGTCCCTAACACAAGAACCAAGGCAAGTTAGGATTAAAAAAGTATGCCACGTACTGTAGAGATTGCTCAGTATCTGTATACAACATAATAATAATAATATTTAGATTTTCATATTCGTGTTCCAGAGGTTATCCCGTCTTAATGACGCCTATGAGGAAATCAATCTACCCAAACAATTATTAACTACAATAACGGTAAAGGAATACATACAGTATATGATCCATAACTGTTCTAAGCAGTCAAGTGATCTACCCATGTATTAGACAATCTAATATTTTCCTACTCGAAGGCATGTTTACTATTTATCAATTTGTTGCACTCTGTCTACAAATAATTGCAATTGCACGTGCCAAAATCAACGAGTCTTCTAAAATAATAAAGTTTAGATCATTATTTTGAAATAATAAGAAACATCAACAGGATAACATGCGATTAAATAATTCATAGAAATATACAAGTATAGTTTATAATTAACATACGGATTAAGGATTCCATGGGTATACAGTATAATATTGAAGGTTGTAGGTGGATCATTGTTAATACAGAGCTATAAGCCAGTACAGTGCTCAATCGAGCTAATTTATGCTGAGGTATTAAATTTTCTACGTTTCACTTTGAGTGAAACTCCGCCTTCCGGTTTCAGACTTGATGTCATGGCCAGTTTCGGAGGAATAGCGGTAGTTGCTGAAGGTTCAAATATGAAGTTGTCAACCAGACTTGCAGTAACCATTTTCGTATTTGTCAAGGCAAATCTCATACCTGTAAATATACACAATTATTCTGAATTAAATGCTGCACAAAGTTAACGTATTGTATGTTAACTCTACTGTATCGATGCCTATTGAAAGTTTTAAAGAAATCAAAACTGCTACAAGCTTGAGTCGGAGAATCAAATTAAATCATTTGGAGTTTAAATATGCACCAATGCAGTTTCTGGGTCCATGTCCAAAGGGTTGGAAAGTCATTGGATGGCGTTTGCTCTTTTCTTCCGCACTGAATCGGTCCGGGTTAAATTTATCAGGATCAGGGTAGTACTCCTCGTCACGCTGAATGCTGTAAGTTGGCATCGAGACCAAGACTCCTTTCGGGATAACCAAATCGGTACCTGGAACCTTGTAATCCGCCATGGTATTCCGGTCCATTCGAGGAACCGGAGGATATAGCCTCAGAGTTTCTAAAATACAGAAATGAAATATGTAAGGAAATACTCTATAGCGTTAATATGCATCATAAGCTCATGTACCAACTTGGAATCATCTATTATTGTGAATTATACCATTGATAACTTGATCCAGGTATTCTAATTGATTAATACTTTCGTAAGTAAACTCTCCTCCAGCCTCCTGCCTGGCCCTTCGAACCTCTTTTGCCAATTTCTCTTGAACATCCGGACATACTGCGAGATGGTAAATGATGAATAGCAATACCGACTGCGTCGTGTCAAATCCGGCCAGAATGAAAAGAACGCTCTGGGCCACAATAATGTCATCAGTCAGTAGTACTTTATTCTGTTTAGTTGGAGCGTTCTGAAGTCGGGCTTCTTTTTCAAACGTGTTCAGCTCTTCGGTTTCCTCAGTTTTCAGTTGACCATTTCGTGCTTCCAACATTAGTTGAAGAAAATCATCACGCTTAACTCCGGATTCTTCACGTTGCTTAATTGCACTCAATATGACTTGAGTGAAGAAGGCACCAGCCGTTTTGTCTAGTACACCGATTCCAAGAGCTACAAAAATATAACATATTAAAACCAATTTTAGATGTTGCACAATCTGGTGAGGTTGCTGTAATATTCAAAAAAATACCTGAAGCAAGGCGGGGAGCCGTGACCATAAGAATGAAAATACATAAGACTTTGAAGGTGAGATCAACTCGCATCTTTTTCCCCATTTGATGAAAAATTGAAGATTCTTCTCCAAATGTTCTGGAATCAATACCGAACGCCGCACTTGCAATGACGTCCATTGTCAGGCGTTCGTAGGCATCATTGAAGTCCACAATACCGTTATTTTTCTCCATGTCCTTCCCGATGAAGTCCACCAGTTTGTTACTACTTGAATGAAATACTTTAAACATTCGTCGTATTTTTCCAGTTGTAAATGTTGGGCTCATTTTCCCTCGTAATTCCTTCCAGGCTTCACCTTCCATAAAAAAAAGCATGCGGTGAATCATTGGATCGGTTTTGTCCATTTTGAGTGGCCGGCGATCGGTAAAGAAGTCAAAATCCTTAATGAAAATGTGTTTCATTAAATCGGGGTCCATTACGTGGGCAATTGGGCTGATTCCGAATTCCATTGAACCAACAATGGGTTGTTTACATTTTTTTGCTACTCGGTAGATTCTTTCGTCGAGATGGACAAGGTGAAGTCTGGTCAAAATATTCACCAAGACATTTCCCGTAGTCTCAGTTCCAATGAGTGTAAATCCCCGACTAGGCCAATACTGTGACTTGTTTTGGAAATACTTGAACACTACCAGAATTAAACCCAACGCGATGCCCACGCACCACAACAAAATTGACATTTTGATTCTGTTCTCTCAATTTTCACAAATACTACTCTTGGTACTACCGGTGCAATGCTTAGAGTATACAATACGGTACTTGGCGTGCCGTGCAATGCGCCGATCGTATCGTATCGTAACAATAACCTAATGCGGAATACAATATGTCAACACCGATGACGCTCTCTTTAAATCAATTAATTCTGGACTGGTTTTCCACAGATTTCAGTTTGAACTAATATTAGGGCTTGAGTCTTGCTCAGCGTGTCGTGTTCAGCTGACGCAAGACGCGTAAAAAATAACCTTGCTGGCAACCTCTACGTAAGTATTGATCTGTCTCGTCATGCCGTCTTTTTTTTAGGAGCCAAGGTCAGCAAATGTTTGTTTGGTTTACGAGATACCAGAGTGGACGCTGGTATTACAGATAGTTATCTGTACGAATCTGTCTGTTTGTTGGTACGTGCAAAGTATACAGTAGTTATTACACATATTTAAACATAGAAATTATGAAAACGAGTATCAGTAGGCAAAGGAGTAGATGTATACTGTAGATTGTAGATCCAATGAAATGATGCTCAGGTCCAAGTGAGTGTTAACAAGTAGAACAAGGCTATATTTTTTAGTGTTTCATTTTGACACTTGTGGAATTAATAAAAAAAGGTTAATATGAATCATGATATTTAATATAACTAGCATATTATCTAATTGTAAGCTCAAATTCTCTTGGGTTTCGTCTGTCTCCTATGGTCAATGTCAACTCGGTGTTATTATTGAATATTTTAAAAAGTTTCAGATTACCCAGGTACCTCTGCTCAGGCAGTTTTCGAGCTCAGACAAGTATTTAAGCTTAGATCTACAAGATTCCAGTTTGCATTTAGAAACTTAGACATATAGACTCATCATTTTGCCATCAATTTTCAACTCGCCAATTGACGCAACCGTCAAAAATGTAAAGATTTGAAAATACTTTTGTATATTCGAAATTGAATATTCGTAACTTTAACTTTGTGCCAAGAAACCCAAGTTGTATTTGAATATGATTATATTTATAGACATCGATAAGCAAAATTGGGACACAAACGCATGTTTCATGATACTTTTTAAATAACTATAGTAAATCTTCTACCGAAACACACGGCATTTTGCGGTAGTCAAATATTCAATTATCTAACAATGTTGCGATGGACTCGTGCAAGTAAAAATTCTACGTTTTACGTCATGTTTCTGGATTCATTATTGACCTCGAACCTCAAAACGTGTAACAGATCTTTGGCTTCACATAATTCCTGTATTTTTGTTTGGAGTCGAGCCAACAGCCAACTATAATAGAAACTATAATCAATAAGATGGATAACGAATGTAATATTGACCAATCTTAGGATTTCTTGGTTTAATAGAATAATTTTTCGTAAATGCATGGTTGGAACAGGATACATGCCAAAACCTTGAACTTCAATTGCCCAGTCCGAAAGGATTCATTTCGCTAGGATGACTTTGTATCTAATAATGTTAAATTATAACATTCAATTCAAACCACTTCGTTTTGAAGATGCTGCAATTCCAAACCTTTCTACCGCCGTACAACTTACAATTTACGATTCACACAATATTTGCCCTTATCGTGTCGGCTTAGGATTGACCTTATTATTTGGTATTGAGTAACATAATGTGGGTTTAATAGGCTGTGTACCTTGTAATAGGGAATGTTTAATATCGAGTTTTAAGAAATAATTAGTTTTCAAGTAGTCCTCTAGGAATATTTGTGTATTTGTATTAGATACATCCAATCGGAAGGTTTTAGTACTTTGTTCGAAGCAACCCTGAAATTCGCTGTTTTTGGTGAACTGTATTATATCGGTGGAGAAGGGAAAACGTTCCATTATACCAGTGTAAATTAAATTAAGAACCCAAAAGTTCTATTTGAGTTCATATATTTAAAAGATGTATTCGGTTTCTAAGGTCTGTAAAATCTTAGTCAAGAATTGGCATTTTAACCCAGTAAAAGGGTTATATGCCTTTGTCAAATTTTATTCACAGAGTACTCCTCTAACAAAGCGAAACACTCAAAAGTTCCTAATGGAGTTCACCTACTACTATGGAGTGTCACCAATTTCTTTTAACCCTGAAACTGACAGCTTCCAAATTCCCGATGAGACTCCATTGGATCTATATTGTTTTCATTTGGGAATGTCGGCATATTTCATTATGATTGCTATTTTAGCTGTCGACTTGATCCAAACAATTTTATTTTCAAACCATGAAATAAAAAAGGATTTCTTCTTGGTGTACCCGCTATTCTGTAAAACGTTCAGCGTAGCAGCTTCTCTTTTGCATATACACACTGCGCTGAGGTACCGAGAAATCTGTGAGATGCTCAATTTATTTTATTTCTACTTCAGCAAACTTCGTCGTAAGTCTACATAACTAACTAATGCACCAAATTTTTCTCGGACAAAATAATATATACCTAGTTTTTAACACTCTTCAGGTGAAACATCGATATATAGAAAAATTAAATTCGCTATACTTGACGCAAGATCTGTCTTTTAACAGAATATGTATATACGAAATATATATATCGCTGTGTACCCGTTGTGCGTTCTAAAATAAATGCCAATTAAATCGATAATAAACATTTGCATTATTATAGAGAACTTGACAAGAGATCGTCAATTTATCTACAACGAAAACTGTGGCAACTTCACAAACTTTTTCATCTTTTATATGTTTGTGACTCCGGTGACATGTGCCATAATGTACTTCGGACGCTGCGACCTCCACGTATTTGCGAGTATATATCCGATCTGCACGGCCACAGGTGATCATCATCCCGACGGTACTTGGTTTCAATATTTCGGGTTGGGTATCCTGCAACACATGTTCATTACATATATTCAACTTGCATTGTACCCATATGTCGCCATTGCATTGTCCGTCATTTTTGAATATTTGAGCCTTCTGAAGCAAATGGGGTAAGGACACATTAATTCTATGACGTATCTACATTCTACATACATATTCTCTATGCAAATACGCATGCAGTAATTGCGCGTCGTTTCGGTTACAGCGAATGGGATACTCAAGTGGTACATCAGGACAATATTTACTCACAACGGCGGGAATCACGAATTACATGTTCATGGTCCACTTGGATTCATGGCTATCGTTGCTGTCAAATTCTATCCCGACAACTCAATATCACTATGGGTCAAATTTTCATGCCCACAAATCTCTTTACAATTATTTGTCTCTTTTGTTTGTCCAACTATTTGCTGATTCGTTGGGATATGGATCCACTCATCACGGGTTCTCAGATCATGTTTAACGCTGTTATTTGTTACATGCTCATCGTCTGGAAAAAGGGCGTTAAATGCATTGACCTGTCCGCAAATATTTTGAAGGTCAGGAAAGACCAGGCATTGGGAGCGTTTTCTCGAACATTAGTGCAATCATGCAAGACGCTTCCGATTCGTATTGGCCCCTTCTTCGATCTGACGGACTCAATCGTACTCTCAAGCCTGGATGCCGTTTGCACGTACACTATTTCACTTCTCCTTGCATTGAAATAACGAGTGTCCAGTTTGGGACATTCGTATTAGGTGATACCCACGTTTATTTCAAAGATATTGTACAATACAGATGAGTACAAACTGAATTTATTCAGCAAAACGTCTGAGTTCCCGTGATTAGAATTAAACCCATTGTCACTATTAACATCCATAAGTCCTTTGCTCGCAGTAATAGTATTAGTACCGTCTACGTTAACAATCCAAATCTCCGTTATTCGCCATTGTCAATTAGAACTTGAATGCTGAATCGACACGTAGCTACCATACAGTTTTGAATTGCAACGCGTTAGCATTGGTCGGATTAAATACTTTTAATTCATAAAATGTCGAAATATCTTACGTAATTCTCCAAGATTCTCTCAACCCATTTTATGTATCCAGCCAGATTGTATGCATGAATATTATTAAATGGCTACCATTTAAACTGCCCATTAATAATTCAAAAATATCCATAAGGATAACAGGCTTTGCCCATAGAAGATTTTGCCTTTTTTCCATGATTCACGTTAGCCCATATGAAAAACGCATAACCTAACCTAACCTAACCACACATAACCTAGCTACCACTTAAACTGCCAATAATTAATTTTGTTTTTCCTATGGGCAAACGTGATTCATGGAAAAAAGACAAAACCTTTAATGGGCAAAACCTGTTATTCTTATGGACATTTTTTGAATTTTTTATGGGCAGAAAAATATTAGCCCTTATACCCACCGATTTACTAACGTTTAGTAAATTACTGGATATTAGACCTATATCTTGGGATTGTTATATTTAATTTGAGATATGTCATAAGACATGTACGATTTTAGTGGGTGCATCTTGAAATCCGATTGGCAAGAAAATCTAAATAACTGAATAAAAATGAAATAAAGAGTGTTCTTTGGAAGACGGGAGTAATGTAATGATGCATTGATTTCAGTGAACAAATATTGAAGACACGAAAGAACCAAACTATCTGTGTATACAGTATATTCAAACACCGGTGAAATCCAGCTTGCAGACCTTTTCCGGCTTGCAAACAAATTCTGTACTTCTAGCCAATGAGGTCGCCATCTTTACGTGTAACTCATTGAGCTTCTGTTGCCGTTAAAATAATATGAATGTTGTTGTTAAGTACATGAAAATAATATTTAGCAACCTTGTGCAACAACAACTAGTCCAACAACTTGTGACCGGGTATAGCACCTTGATTGGCGCTGTTCATTTAGTATTATTTAACAATATCTTCTGTTTTAGTAGGATTTGGATTTGGTAACGACAGCTAGGTACCGATTAAACTACCTACTGAAATATGCATATTCTGCATCTAAGCAACATTGATCGACGAGCAGAAGGTACTCTTGAATTGAAGCAATTTCTTGCAAGCTCAAAGATATCTCTAATGCTAAGTATCTATTACACAGAAGAAGTAAATAGCAACAATGTTTAATATTGGAATGGATCAAAGCAATTCCTTCTCAATACAATATTCCCAATGTGCGTGGAATGATATGGTTTGATTCAACCGTCGTTTTCTTTGGCAACGTCTTCGAAGCTAAGAAGAATTTTTCCGACGTTCTTTCTCTCATGCAATTTTGACATTCCGTCGGTGACCTGCAACCGTAAAGTGTAGAGAAACCAGAGGATTAATAAGTTTCTACCGACGATGTAAAACATTTAGTGTAAATTCTACTAATATTAATTCACCTCTCTAAAATTCAATGTGGAGTCGACAACGGGCTGCAATTTGCCCTCGGCCATCAATTTCCAGATTTTCTCCAACTTTTCGCCAATATACTCCTTTTTCCCACTTTTGAGAAGATGGCGAAGATGGAGTCCACCAATACTCTTGTTCTCTTCATACAATTTGAGTGGAGACACCTTTTCCACTTGCCACCAGGATTTTGCCACCGTGAAGAAACTCTTCGTTTCTCCTGTAACAATATTGGCAGAGCCAAAGAGAATGTATTTTCCACCTGGGGCTAGAAGTGAAATTCCACGAGCACAGTCTTCGCCCCCTTGTGGATCAAGAACAAGGTCAACTCCAGATGGATATGTCCTGCAAATGAAAAAATTTATTTTTGCCTTGAAAAATGCATCCAGTGATCATAATTACGAAAATGTGCTTACTTCCTGATTTCTCCCACATAGTCCGTTCCGCGCTCAATCAAAGTTTTGAACCCTTCCAACTTTTCGATCTTTCCCTTGGAAGTAATTCCAATAACATTGCAACCTTTTGCTAATTCCTTGACAGCGAGTCCCACTGAACCCCCAGCAGAATGAATTAAAATGGTGGATTCGGGACGAATAGAATTGCCCAGGAGCAATTCCGCAACCAAATACGGAAGCGTGCAAGCCAGCTTTTCAGCTGGAATTGTCTGTCCAACTCGCCACACAAAGATTTCAGGAACATTCAACTCCTGTGCCCAGGCTCCATTTTCGGGTAAGCAAAACACAGTATCATTCACCTATGAGCAAAATGAAAAATTTGCGTATATTCGACAATTTCTTCACGTATCTCATTTGCCAATACTCAAGCTCATATAGCGATATGTTGTCGGCACTGACCTTGAGGGAGGTGACACCCTCACCCACAGCGGTCACAGTACCCACGCACTCAGAACCCATCACAAATGGAGTAGGCGGGGATTCCATGACGCCCAAACGGGCCATTACGTCTTGGAAGTTTATTCCGCTGTTGGAAAAGAGCTCAAATTACTACCGTTGAGAACCTGGAAATATTACCAAGTAAGGTAGAATATGCTGCCTGCCCGAAATTCTAAAACCCACTTTGCCTAGCGTTCCAAGTTAGCTGCATGTTATTACAGAAATTATGCTGCCTATAGCTTTGGATTGGGTTTGCGAGTGCATTTCAACGTATAATTTTTATGAACCCACTTCTTTGGTTTCATTTGTTAAATTCTAATCCAGTCTAAGTTTAACAGTACATTTTACCAAAGTCCTGGGAATTGAAAGACAATGCCGACCATAAACTTTACCGTTCCGATTCCGAAGCGAAACCGATATCATGAAAAGCATAAAGCATTCGCAGCAACTATGTGTCAAGTCAATGCAGAACAACACTGGAAAGAGGAAAGGGGAGTAATAATACGGAAACACTTCATTCAACCGGAGAGTGAGAAAAGACGCCTTGCGCAAAAAAAAAATGCATGGAAGCATCTTGGTGGGGGTGGGAGTGGGATATGTGTAGGAGAAAGGAGCAGAGAATCGCAATTCGCAATCCAAAGAATTCTTTGCCATCTGGTCTGGAAAAGAAACAGCCAAGTCACAGCCTACATGGGCTACGCTGCAGAACCTTCCACAATCTAGCAACCAGGTTGCTAGAATTTCCCATAAGATTAACATTGCAAATGTAAGTAGGCTT
>JAQFYT010003120.1:0-11373 GCA_034694925.1 Ceratophysella denticulata
AGCCGCCATCTTTAACATGGGAGAATTCTTAGGATCAGATGGATTGGGCTGAAAATTTGCAGAGTTGTTCTTCAGACAGTCCTAAACAACTTTCTTATGGGTGTCAAGAAGTTTCTATGTGTAATTTGTCCGTTATAAACTCCTGAACATATATTACTGATAAACACGCTTTAATTTATAACGGACAAACTACACATAGAAACTTCTTGACACCCATAAGAAAGTTGTTGACTTTCTGAAGAAAAACTCTGCAAATTTTCAGCCAAATCCATCTGATCTTAAGAATTCCACCATGCTAAAGATGGCGGCTCGTAACGGACAAACTATACCTACATAGAATGGTCTAAGGTACATGTTTGCAAATTTTCAGCCAAATCTATCTGATGACTATATTTCCACTAACCAGGGCGTTCTTCTTTTGTCAACAACTCCGTTAAATAGTCCTAGAGGAATAGGACTAAAATAATTGGCGTGAAAGCTGACGCTGGCATAAATCAAACATTTGGATAGTCGCAGTCAGTTCAGTACTGATTTATTTTAGATTTCCACCGACAGTAATTTTTGAATTCGTGTTTCAAACTAGTTGTAAGTAAAAGTAAACTTTTAAAGATAAATCATGTCTAATTAAATACGCGTAACAAATTTATTTTGTCAAAGGCATCGAAGCCACCATGGACCGAACTACTTTCCCAGTATTTCCACGAGGCAGGGATGGAACAATGAATACACCACCTCGTATCTTTTTATATGCCGCCAATTTTGCTGAAGAACACAATTTGCATAATTAATTAATATACAATAATACAACAATAATCAACAATAATAATACAACATCAATTAAATTATATGAAAACTTACCATCAGCAAATTCCTGAATTTCTTCAGGGGATACTTTGAATCCGGATTTCAAAACCACAACGGCCCGTGGAACATCACCACCTTCATCCCGAATTCCGAACACAGATGCTTCAGCCACAACATCGTGCTTCAGTAAGACTTCTTCAAGCTCGTCAGGAGAGATCTAGGGTCATAATAATTTATGTAATTATACGCGTACGATAACAAATATATTCACAAATGCACGTCAATTACATACATGATTGTTGAAATATTTGAAGGTATCCTTAATGCGTCCACTGATGAAGAGGAACCCATCTTCATTGTAATAGCCAATGTCACCAGATCTTAGCCACCCACTACAGAATGTTCTTGCATTCTCTTCCGGTCGATTCCAGTAACCCGAGCACATAACAGGGCTTTTGATGGTGACCTCTCCTTTCTGGTTAGGACCCAAGGCTTTTCCGGTGTCCAAATCCAAAATTTTGAGCAATGTATTCGGATAAAGCCTTCCCACGGAATATGCTGGCATTGACGGAA
Source organism: Ceratophysella denticulata (assembly GCA_034694925.1). Classification (NCBI taxonomy): domain Eukaryota; kingdom Metazoa; phylum Arthropoda; class Collembola; order Poduromorpha; family Hypogastruridae; genus Ceratophysella; species Ceratophysella denticulata. The sequence goes on from JAQFYT010003120.1 coordinate 1,378, forward strand.
CCACACGATACTCATTCGGATACGACAGATCAACCGTGGTTGTGATCGCACCGCACTCCGTCATTCCAAATCCATTCATAACAGCTTTAAGGCTGGGTAGCTTCATCAGCGTTTCGTAGACTGTGGGTGGGATCACGATACCGCCAGTGCACATGATTTCCAAACTGCTCCGGTCATATTTCTGAGCATCGGGATCAGTCACAATGCCCATTAGGTAGGTTGGGAAGCCAAATGCTAAAAAGGGCTAAACATAATCCATAAAATTCAGACTCCAATGCTGCATTGCTTTGTAATTCCGATGTCGGATTTAAGTACTAACAAATCAAATATGTATGAATACCTTGTATTGTTCCACTGCCTTGTAAATGGCTTCCTTGGAAATCTGATGCATCATGATTGACCATGACGCAGCAGCTATGTTTCTCAATGGAAACAATACACCCAGCACATGGGTACATTTTAGAAGGTACAAGAAGGGTTTCGGGTTCCACGGAAATCCATCTGTGCCTACACAGAAGGCCAGAATACTTTTGTTGGTGTAAATTGCACCTTTACTTCTTCCCGTTGTGCCACTGGTGCATAAAATTAAAAGTGGGTCATCTGGCTCTGCATCGTCCACTGTAACAACTGTGGAAAATATGATAACAACAAACGATCATCAAAAACGGCCATCACACTGCTCTAAAGCCTTTGATGTCAGATCTAATTTCATTATAAACCTGCTGAAGTATCGACCGGCTTGAACAATTCGTCCACAGAAATACAGCCATAGCAAGATCCGAATACAATTACTTCGACCGGCCATGCAACCAGCTTTTCCGCTGCGAGACACTGTGGTACCGAGACAGGGTCACAGAAAACCCATTTTGCATTTGCTTCTTCAATTCTTGTTCGAAGAGTATCTAAAAGACGGCTTTACGGTTAGTATATTGCTCTGGAATCTGCATTGATTTAGCTGCTTTGACATACCTTCCGTATCTTCAGGATACGACGAATACATGCAACCACCAAGTCTCCAGACACCCAACACAATCGCATAAATCCTGGTAACGTCCGTAGTGAGGTAAAGTGCAATGTCGCCCTTTTTCATGCCCTTCTTGAACATGACTGCGGCAAGATTTTTGGTCATGTCATCAATTTCTGCAAATTTGATGGTTTCACCAGTCAGCACATTTGTCTAATGAACAACAACATTAGAACAACCCTAGGCTTATATTTTAGGTTTTTATCAAATGTTTCCAATATATATAAACATACCATCCAATTTTCAATTCCATTTTCAGCATTCTCTGCTGCCTTTTTTAAAAGATAATTTGAGACGCTTGTATTTGTAAGGGTCTGAACTGGTACTGGTTTATAAACAGATTCCAACACATTTTCTTCGGTATTCATGTTTGAACTCATTTTGTTGTATAATTGATCCTAATTTTCGGTGGCTGTGACTTTCCTCTAATTTTACAAGAATGAAATCAACTGTAGAACTGAAATTCAAAGACTCAAGCAAAAGCCTAATATTAACAAGCTTCACAGATCACTGACTGAAATTTTATGTAGAATTGTAGTAGGTACATAAAGCATCAGCTCGTATATGTACATATCAGTTAGGTACGAGTTTTTTATGAATCTAAATTGACCTTCTAAATTATTTTAATCGGAAGAGTGATAGGAGTGAGGAGTGTTTAATGATAATCTAATCCAACACAGCCACTTGACAGCTAAATACTTGATAATTATGACCGCACATACTGGAGTGCAATCCCGGGATTGAATTAGTTTTCTACTTAGATGTGTCTTTGCTATCAAAATTAGACAGAAATCATTCGATCATATTTAGGCATGTGGTTAATAAAGCTTAACATTAATTTTGATGTATATTTTATTACTACAGGTTACAGATACTCTCAATTTGATTTCGATGTAAAAATATTACTGAAATGAATCAAAAAATGATTTTAGAGGGCTCAATTTATCTGAGTAAACAGAAATACCCAAAGTTTATGATAAGAGTCAGGTTAGAAATTAGAGCACTTCGTAAATCATTCAAGTGATTCAATAACCCGACACATCAGTGGACAGTCCAATGAACATTATGTTCATCTGGAGAGGGTCAAGGTCTGAAAGGGTTTTCCAGAATATGAAAACATATTGGCATTTGACATATTATTAAATTGACGCATTTTAATATTTGTCCCATATCCACACCAAACAATTACTAGGTTCCCGGTATACCACGGTGCATATGGCATCAGCTTGAGAAATCAAAATTACCATCGTGATTTTGGTTGAATATAAAATTCTGACCAGTGTTCGATTACTATGACTACTGAAATGCTATCTCAACAATCGCTCATTTGTAAATACTTATTTCCATTGCATAAACCAAAATTGTAGTACTAGGACCGTTATAAAATTGAAAAGCATACCCTTAAATTCCAAAAAGTTTCTGGAAGCATCTCCAAAACTCCGGAACTCGGCTTGAACTCTATGTTTTTATTTTCCATCTTTTTTCTATTAAAATTATTCTATTAATTAAATAGGAACTTGAACCGGATAAAAGAACAAGAAGTTGGCTCAACAGTTTTCTGAAACGTTAATTGTATTATCTCAACGTTTTTAGAAAAAGTATAATAATTATACTTATAATTATTCCATATTCCTACAGCAGCCCAGGTAAGTTATTTATAACCTATTTTAAGTTTCTGCTTGCAGTATTCATGCTGCCGCTGCTGATATGCGGGTTAGGTTACACCAATTATTATATACCTATCCACGTCACTCTCCAATCTACCTACATATTAGGTACAATATAGACTGATTATCGTTTTTTTTTGTAAATATTTGACCGAAACATTTTACGTTTAAATACATTTCAAATTTCATATTTAACTCAAATTTTTATCAAAATGATTAGCCCCGATTCGGCCCTTCCAATAATCTGTTGCACGTCGATTATGAGTATTAATCGCTAAGAAAAAAGTCGAATAACCGTCGAAAATTGGCTCGGCGGCAAAATCAGAAATAGGCCAAGCGCCAATTTTTCCGCCGGCCGATTAGCCAGGGCATCTCTAAAAACTATATTGTATTTCTTAAGCTGTAACACTTATTTCAATTTGACACTGAAATCAAGGACAATCACGAATAGAACGCTAAAAATACCCTTTTAACACCTTTAAATGGTAGCCAAAACCCAAGACCCAGGATGAAACGGGTCGTTTCGTAACGTATTTTGAACGTCAAATGCACATGCACCGAGTCACAAGCAGTAGTGCCATATCGCCATTCACCATATTGGCTGCGCAATGCGCAAAATTACGTATTTCGAACGATCGTCTAGTTTTACATAACCTACATAACACACAACAGGTTGCATATGTATTGCATAACAACCGCAGCGCAGCGGTGCGTCGTCATTGCAAAATCCTGTGCAGTTGAAAAACCTGTGTAATGTAAATGGCCCTTGAAACTTGAGTTCGAGTGAGGCGGGATGCTTCGTCGTTGATCTCATTCACAGTTAGTTTCCTTATTTATTGTTCGTGCTCTTGCTCTCGCTCTCGCTTTTACTTTTTAGTTTTCATATTTATTCTTAGAATTAATTTCAAATTTTTCTTTCATTCCACTGTTCGTAAATATTAACATCAGTTAATCTCAAGTTTAAAGTTAATCTAATTATTTGAATGGAAACTTGGGCTATCCGGTAGCAGTAGTAGTCAGTAGTGGTGTTGGATTTGGAACGGGTGACGGACGGGGTACACTTCCAACTTCATCTTTTGTCTTTGTGTAAGAACTTTGAACTTGCAACTTGGTGCTTGGGGCGAAACGAAATTCAACAAATTGGACGTTTTATCATCCATCATCTATCATCTGTCTTCTGGTATTAATCAAGCTTTCTTTTGCAATTTCATACTCAACGGACAGCAGGTTTCCTACGTCATACCTACGTAAGTATATTGCATTTCGTGCTATACATACGTGTACACAAAATAATTGACTTGTGACGATGGCTGCTCGAAGAAAGTCATCTCCCAAAAAGCGAGGGAAAGTCCCACCAAGGAGGGGCATGGCAACGAGGTCGTCAACCAACGCTAGCGCTGCTCCATGGCAGACTGAACCTGATCGTAATGAACAATTAATTACGACGCCTGCAACTGCAACTCAAACAGCATCTCCTTCATCGGCTTCTGGGAGTGATGACACTCTCCCCCTCCCGCTTCACGTCATTCATCGCCTTCTTACACAAAATACCCCGGTCACAGAGACTTCTACTTCTAGCTCCCGCACCATGACCCCACAGCAAGTGGTCACACGTCTGCCCTTCCCCAGGATTTCTCCCATCGTCAGACGCCGTCAGTTTAATTTCAATGAAACCATTGATCTCTGTGATGATGATGATGAAGACCCACCATTGGCTTTAGACAGCCTTGCCCTCGAAGACGTGAGTGACACCTCTCTCCCGCTACCGACGCCGCTCCCAGCTCCAGCCTCATCATCCAAGCGTGGCCGTTCCCGAACTCCACGTGGAAACAGCACATCATCTTCCGTTGACCCCAATAATCAGGGTATTACTGAGATTGTGCTCTCTGACACTGAGGATGAGGACGATGACGAAATTGAGGTGGTGGGAATTGTGTCTAATAGTACAAATGCAGGCAGAGGCATGGCTGGTGGTGGGCGTGCACGTGGGTCATCTTCTAGCTCTCGTCGTGGTAAGCGGAAGTCTTATAAGAGAGCCAGGGCAGGGTCATTGACTGGTACTGGCACTCCGTTAGGAGTTCAGCGAAATCGAAATCCAGGAACACCACCACGACCTCCGACCCAGCCCAGACCAGATTTTCCCAAGGGCTTGAGAGACAATCGGATTCAAGATAAAATGCCATGGAAAAAAGGTAAAACTCGCTGGGGTGCTGAGTTACCCATTGCAAAACGAAGGAAGAGTATGCAGATGGCAGCATCTTTGGCTGCAACGGCAAGCGCAAGAGGACGGTTCCTTCGGGACAAAATGACTAAAGATTCCCCATTTATGAGACGATTAGAAAACATTAATCCCACTCATCGTGGTCTAATCAAACATTACTACGGAAATTTTGCCGGGAGTTCAGGCAATCAAGGTAAATAATTATTTTACTTAATTTTATTTTTTATTAAAATTTTGAAAACCACATTTCGGCTGTAACATATACAGTACGTAAAGTAAGTATACTTTAAGTACCTAACTTAACTGTTGCGTTTTGTAAATTTTCAACAGCACCAGTCCCACGAACGAGTCCAGGATTTGCTGGAAGTCATCACAGACCCTACATTGTGCCTAATCCGATGAATGGAAACAACTCAAAGATTTTCCGAAACAATGCTCATCGAGTGCTGCGACAACCACCACCACGTGTGGAATCACCTCGTTTAGGAAAACCGAGACCCATTGTGATCGATGGGAGTAATGTGGCTGTGGGGTAAGCACATAATTCAATTATAAAATACGAAAATACTCGTATCTAACTATTAGAGGTAGCTTAGATTTTATTTTTAATTTCCCTTTGAATTAGCCACGGAGGACCTAGTCGAGCATTCTCCTGCCGTGGACTCGAGCTGATGGTAAAAAAAATTCAGCTTGATCTGCCACACTCCGAGATTGTAGTGTTCGTGCCTCGCTATAGAGCAAAATACTCCGAGTCAAAAGACACATATGTTCTGGACAACTTAGAGAAGGAGGGAATACTAAAGTACACACCCTCACGTGAAGCTGGAGGAAAGCGTATTGCATCCTATGATGATCGGTAAGAAAAGTCAAGCACCAAACCGTAAACATAAGAGCCAAACTTACAATGTTTGTTATTGAGAGCTCCATGGTTCAATGAATGTTTTGTTTTGTTCCAAAGCTTTATCCTCGGGTATGCTGTCCAGGTGGGTGGAATTGTAGTGTCAAACGACAATTTCCGTGATCTCTACGATTCCGAGCCAAGTTGGCGAGACACGATTACAAACAGGTATGTTTGTCTCGCTTCCCCGGGTAGTTGCATGACTATTTGTAGATCATGGAATTGTATGGCCTTTTGGTTCTAAAGATAGATATTGTTTGAATTTGTTCACCTACTAGATTACTTCAGTTTACTTGGATCAATGATACCTTAATGTTCCCCAATGACCCACTTGGACAAAACGGACCTACGTTACCCGAATTCCTCTGCTTTCCACCCGAGCCACAAGAATCGACTAATAATTCCTAAATCAACCCAACCCAACCACGACTGCCGCAGACAGAAATAGGAACCAAGATCTATTTAATTAATGAACTGGGATAGTACCTCCAACTCCAAGCTTCACCCACATCTAGTGTTACTTAATAGGTATTTAGAAAGCCTTCAACTTAAACTTTAACTACACGAGCAGTACATATTTTTCAATGATGTATTCATGGTCGATTTTCAATGTTCAACTCTCTATACCAAATGGGAATTTCAATTTGAGTAATTGTAGGTGCGAATTATACTTTATATACGGACTACACTTAGGTTACAATTTACAAGATTCATTAGGCCCGGCTAAAGTGAGCTCAGGTAGTATTTACATTCCCTGTTTGCCCACTTCAGTCATTTCGGGATAAATAAAACGCGAAACCATTAAAACGTATGCTATGCATTGCTTGGATTTACCCCTGGCGTCAAGACGAACATCTTTGCGCTGATATCAGAGCGTATATAATACACAAGTAAAGACTTCTATAGTGTTATTGACCAATTGTTTACACAATTAACGTCCGAATGCTTTCGAATCCACATGGTAATAGAAATGGTCACGTTTTCTGTGAATTTCAAGATCCAAATCAGGCTCGACGAGACGAGCTACAACAAAAGATGGAATGGTCTTTCTTTGGCTGAAGTTCTGTCTCAGTTGCTCAGGTTCCTCGCCCCGGAAAGGAGCTCCTGGTGGTGGTGAGGGGATTGGTGGAGGAAATATGCGAGGGAGTCAACGAGGCGGAATTATGGGGAATGCTATTGGCCATCATGGAAACTTCGTTCCCAATTCTCACTTTCATGCTCCATTCCAGTAAAAGAGTGCAAGCAAACCCATTTCTTCAAGAGTTTATTGCAAACTTATGGAATGTTTGGACCAGGACCAAAAATGCCCCAGGATGGTGTTCAGCGTGGCGGTGGTCGGTGGTCCAAGAAGGCGAGGTGGACATGGTGGAGGTCCACCGTGACACCGACCGAGTCGATTTACTCTTGCCGACTCCGGAATTCACCTCGGTCATACCCATGGAGTAGATACCCTCATCTAATAATTTTTGACTTTTTTAAAGAAAGAATCTCGGTTTTAATAACATGTTTTTAATTTTCATTTCAATCGTTATTACCAGTGGCGAATAATCATTTTTAACAAGTCACAAGTGTGTTAGCTGATTAATTTTTTTAAACATTCATATGATTCTGGTTTGGTTATACTTATAGGTTCAAGAGTGTCTAAATTACACTAGCATCGAGCACTAAACTATCATATGCTATCTAAACTGCTATATCGTAGTTTCTAAGAAGACAGGGCATCACATATACAGTCTAATTTTAGTACCGTATATGCTCCAAAGAGGTAAGGTACACAGTACGTATTAAGGAATCGACAAGACGCGGCGTATAATTCGTGCTTGGTAAGGTACGTTTGTAGTATTGGTTCAACGAGCTTAGAGGTGCACAATGGTAGAGGATACTAATGTAGAAGCAAATAACTTAATACGGGTATTTGACACATTTTATAGAAGATTTGGCTGACGTAGAAACTGGATTTTTACTCCGGAATCGTACTCAAGTCCTCTTCATCCTCTGACTCGGGAGCCGCTGTGATTTCCGAGTAGTCAACTTTAGGCTGTCTCATTAGGGACGGGCGCTTACAGGAGAGTTCAGTCGTGAGAAACCTCATTTTCTGTTGAATCGGCGATTTGGACAATTGTTCACTCTTGGCTGAGACGCGGTCGAAGGAATCTTCACTCAAAAAACTGGGATTGGGTGAGAGGGTTCGGAGGGAGGTCGAGGAACCCCCGCCACAACCCGGCGTCATTACGTTAAGTGTCACGAGCCCATTAGCCAAATGGAAGTCTCCGGAGTCAGGGTTGAAGTGAACGCTCGCGTTCACGTGTTGGAGTGGATGACGCCGCTGAAGCTCGTTCTCGAACAGGAGCGTCGGTTGCGAGCCAGGGACTTCAAGCGTGTCACCGCGTGCGAAGCTGCTCTGTCTATCCCTGGAGGACGGGTAACACTCCGATGAGGTCGAGTAGACATTTTTGTAAACACCTTTCGGTGACAGGAGCCCCATTCGAGAAGAATGCGGACTGAGCCCTTGGATGGGGATGGTTAGGGTCTGGGTGGACGTGTTAGCACTTCGCTGTCGCCGCTCGGGTGAGAAGTAGGGCATGGGCGCAGAGGTCATGGAGGGGTTGGAATAGTCCACGGACACGGCTTGGCGCAGAGCGGGCGGAACACGGCGTTTAGCCCGACTCCCACTCGGACCAGCCGTGTGGACGAGTCGCCGAGTGTTGGACACGTTAGTCGTGCTCCCGCGTACCTGGACATTGGCATTTAGGAGGGATGGGGCTGATGGACTTCGGTGAAAGGAGTCTCCGTTTTTGGAGGAGTTGATGGAACTCGAGCTTCGGAGAGTTCTGGACAAAAAAAAATATTCAAGATATTAGTTGCGTCTACAAATGTACAGTCAAGACTCCACAGCACGGGATGATGGGGTAATAAAATCAAAGAATAGGTTTCGACAGTTGACAGTAACAAAACAAGAATAAATTATTGCTAGGTGCTCCAATACTACACCACCGTATTATAAGCGAATATATATTTAAAAAATTAAGGAAATCAAATAATGTTTCTGTTTCCCCGTAAGATTTTACGTAGAAGCAGAGAACGCTTCAGCTGTCAGCTACGCCAAGCGTTCCTGTATTAGATATTGGCTAGATTCAGTTTTGTCTGAACTGCGGTTTCCGCTGTCACGTCGGGAGGGTTGACTGTACTTTTGATTAGGTTTTTTTGAGAGAGTTTATTGAGTCTACTTTAGGTGGAAGTATTACTTGGAAAACTTTCGAAATGCTTCCATAATGTGTTTCCTGTCAAATAATTGGAGACTGCTGATTGTGAGTGAGCTGCCATGAGTCTGACACGCCACGCTTCGAACCTCTCTAGGACTCTTTACACGTGAAGGTGTAGAAGAAGAAGAAGGACAAGCAAGTGGAAAGGCTGTTGAAGTAGTATTGGAGGTTGTACCAAATGCTGCTGGCCCCACTTTGGCTGCACTGTCCCGTGCCTCAAACGTCATCACACAGGTCGCCACGATTATGAAACCTGCAAGGTACACGAAAAATGTAAGTTGTTTCAAGCATTTTTCAGATTTCGTAACTCTTTCGCAATGAAATATGGTTGCATGGGTTTCTAGTTCAGGCAATTTCATAACTTTTGAGATTAGAAATGATTAAAAGTTAATATGACCCAGGACCCAGTACGATTGACGAATAGTTTACGAAATAACAATGCGCTCAAAAGGTATGAACGTCTTCCAGGACCATGTTTAGTCAGAATCTGTCTACCTTTTGCCAGTTGATTGACACGAATGCGAATCTAAAGGGTATCGTTCACGATCGTTACAAATCCATTACCGCCACAACCGTAGAGTGCTGTAAGGATGTACGAATATGTTACTGGGTTGTAACATTGATTTATTTAGCGTTAGGTTAGACACACTCTGGAGCTGCTGAGTCCGCCCTTGGCGCGTTGAAGCCCCGGAAAGGTTAGGTCGAAGTTCATGGTTGAGATGGTAATAGTAGTGTGGCTGTGGCGGCTGTCACAGATTTGTGGGTCCTGGAAGACTTTCATAATTTTTGAGCTCACCCCAATCTTTAAAGTTCAGAGAGTGATACTTGAACCTACTAAACTGAATTTGTTTATGTCGATATCAAAGTACGGTTTTATCTTTCTTCATTTCTATTAAATTAGATGAATATTCGCGCAAAAAATC
>JAQFYT010003121.1:0-11367 GCA_034694925.1 Ceratophysella denticulata
TTGGGACCTTGGACGGTTAAAGTCACGGGGTATGTGATTGAAGAATATAATACGGGCAAATGATACGGGAAATGTGGTTTAATAAAAGGGATGGTACAAACGCAACGGAAGCGGAATGTGAATTCACGGGACACGGGATTAAGGAAAGGGACGAGTGAAGTCACGCAAATGAGAGATAGTCATCCCGTCCTTAGGACGGGCTACCAGCTAGTAAACAATATAAATCGCGATGTTTGCTTTAACCAAACAGAATATTACCTTTGGTCAAATATGCGTCATACCTGAAATTGGAGTTGGATTTGCAATGGACTTCTTAGTTAATAAACGTATAAATCAATTTAAATATGTAATTCGTTAATGCTTAATGTTGTAAATATTATCCAGGTTACTAGGAATTAAAGTTTGAGGCTTTTTGATCAACAGCGTTCCGAATACACTGTATACCATAAATCTAATTGCATTTGCCCACCGGGTGGGCAACGACACAAAACTTATATAATTGTAATGCTCGTCAAAACAAATTTCAAATATTCAATTTTTTACTATCTGAGAATATTAGTCACTTATTTCAAACACCTGAGCTATATCCGCATTTCCTCATCTAAAAAGTCAAAACGAATTAAGATTATCAACATGGAAATTGCAGAAACATTAAAGTATATCCGGATTTACGTCACCACTGCAAGAATAATGGGTGTTATCGATACTGATTTTGATACACGAACACAACGCTTAGTCCAAGTAAATACAGCATTTCATAGAGCTCGTCATATTTTAACGTTAATTGTGATTTCGTTAATACGATGTTCAATGATCTTCTGTTTACTAAGAAGTATTGCAATGAGGCAGTTTAGGTTCAAAGACAAATTTGATATTTTTCATATGACGTGTTGCTTAATTTGTTTGTATACAATTGGAAATCATTGGATCAACTATTTCAAAAGAAGTGACATTCCATCAACTATGAACTCATTTATGGACTTCTATAAAAAGTTTGAGAGTAAGTTATAGGCTTTTCTACTCTAATTTGTAATATATTTATGTAATTACGAAATCGGTAATAAAGCCATTAAGTCATTCATAATTAGGAACAACGTACCACTAATTATATGCGTGCATTTTGAACAGATGAAACACAGATGCTTAAAAATCCGGCTCAAAAGTTGCAGCATAAGTACTTTAACTTGTATTTGAAATTGACGATGTTGGGCATCTACGGAATTCCGTTCCTACTGTCATTCTATTACCTCCAGTACTGTCGAGGTCATTTTTGGTCAGACGTGCTTCAAATATGTGAAAAGGTCGATGGTCACTGGGTTCATGTGAATTGGTCATCCGGATGGTACAAAATAGGATTCTGCCTCTTACAGTTTGTCATTGTCGCTGATAATGTATCCTCCACATTTCTACAGCTTTCTACAATATTCGTAATTATTTTCGGATTTCAGCAGATGGCATATGAAATCAAGTAATATTTTAATAATTGAATATTTTAAACGTGTTTTATTTTTTGGTATTTGCATAAAGACACACATTGCATATGACGAATGTACATTGATTTTCTTCATTTAGCTCTACAAAATATACCACTGGATCTTGGCTTCGAGTTTACTACTCCTTGAAAGTGCTGGACACCCAGACCAACGCTTGTTTCGGACATATCTGGGTCCCATTTAACATTTTCGGTTTCATGATTATCACGGTATTAGGATACACAATGGTGATCCAGGTTAATCCTGGATTTGCTCTCAGCAGCGCTTCCCTTGTACTGGCAACAATTACGTTCGTGAGCCAATTCGTCATCACCCACTATGCGTCCAACAGTGCAAAGTATTCCAAGCTCGCCATATTGCATCAAATTAAAAATTCTCCAGCATCAAATAAAGTTGTTCAGAAAAGCTTAATTGCTTGCCGGGAATTTGGATTGAAGTCAGGATCCTTCCGTGTAATTGACAGAGAAGCTTTGAAAATTGTACTCATGGCGAATATTGACTACACGATGACCTTCTTGCTCGTTGTGTCAAAAGGACTTGGAAAGTAGTTAAAATATTATTATACATTAGGTAAGTGTTACGTTGGCATTTAACCTTGATGTATTAGTGATTTGATTTAGCCTAACTGTGTAAATGTATGTTTATTTTTATGGCTCCTGTTGCGTAGGAATTAGGCGACTTAATAAATGACTATGTTATCAACACTGTAGAATAATGGATAAATCATTGTGTTCTAAAAGTGCTTCAATTCACAATGCAGATTATTTCATCAAAAATTCAGACCATTTTCAAATCATTTTATAAGCAAATATAAAATGCCGTTTAATATGTAAAACATCTTTTAATTAGACAAAGCTTAATGAACGACACTATTGATCCACGGGACGCTGCTCCTCCGTATAGGTGGTGGTTCTACAAGACGGAAATAACGAAGTAGATTTCTTGTTAGATTTGAATTCAATCGTGAATATTAACATTCATTTCCCATGTTTCTTTATATGTACCTATTTCTGGATTTGTGACATATGTGCAGTTTGAATAATCTACGCTTTACATATAACAAACAACTATAGGAATTATTTTGATTTGATTATATGTTGAGAGTCTGGACTGGATACGGAAGTTTTCAGTTTAAAAAAAAATGAGTCTCCAACCAAAAGGAAGATAGGCCGTCGTGTGTTTAGCTTCACTTTATTTTTTGCCTTGGTTGAAGCGTACAGTAGGGTAGGTAGGGTGACAGGAAAATTGATCTGCTTTCAGTCCACTCCACTGTCAATCCATTTCATGGGATCCCAGCATTAATTCATGCGAATTGAGCCGAGGACTGTGAGATGCAACGAGGTTCCCTCGTCCGTCGTGGAGCCGCCAAACTCAGATCGAGGACTCAAGCTGACTACTGCTGCTGCTGGCTGGGCTGGGGTTAGCTGGAATACCTAAGGCATATGCCAAGATGCGCATACGAAGGATACCTGGGAAGCGATTTTACAATATCTGTAAACGTGATTCGGGACAATGAATCAAGCGACTAGTGCCTGCAGAGCATAAAGTAATTCCGAATTCCGATCGCTAAGAACTGTCACTTGGGAAATCTCATATGGCTTTACCAAGTGCAGAAGTCATGTAAAACTCAGTCATTAACTGTTCAAGCAAACCAATGTGGATTCAAATAAGGGTAATGTAAATTCCAAAATTTTCAATTATTGTTTTAGCTGAAGTGGTTATCATATTTTTTGCTATCTTTATCCATGTCTTATTTCCTAAATGCAAAAATTTTATATGTGGTAAAATCGATTTCTAAATTCTGAGTATTCTAGGACACATGCTATTTTTATTGCTGGCTTACAAAATATGATTGATTGATATGTCAAATCATTTATAATTGTGCCTTACTTTCAACGCAGACCTCGGCTGATTTCGTATTAAGGTTGAGTATCAGTTCAGTTCATGTGAATAGTTACAATTTAGAATAATATTTTTGATTTAGATAGCTGGTCCCAGTGTTCCCCAGTCTTTTTGCTCCTTTACTATGTGATATAGGAAAGCTTACTAAAATTTTACTCGGCTATCCTAGTTTAGGTTAAGGCTAACCAGTCGTACCAGGACGAGCATGTCAAAATAATTCTGGGGCGGTTGATCCCACGGCCGCTGACACGCATTCTCATTCGGCTGCCGTGTGGAGCTAAAAACGGGAAATATATAAACGTGCTTGGAGAAAACAGAATATGCCATGATAAAGAAGACTTGTACAATAAGTCTGCATGACAGTAAATTTGATTTTAGTGGGGTTAGGTTAGGTTAAAACGTTAGCGGAAGAGATTGATCCGTTCTACAGGTTAGGTTAGATTTTTGAAATACCCAAATGACTAACAACTAACCTAACCTTTGGAGTTATAGACCAATGTTACTTATTGCAGCATATTCCATTTCCTATTGCAAAATCTTTTTTATGGCATATTCTATTTTTTCATGGCATCGAAAAGTGCAACCCTTCGCCCATAGCAAACTAGAGCTTAACAATTCATAATTCCATATATAAACTATATTACAGAATATTGACCGGCACAAAAACTTTTAAATCTACCATGAACTGGCTTGGTCAAGTTCCCCTGTACGAAATGGATGTAAACGATACCACCGCTAAAGGAACTCGTTATAGAAGCTCAAGTATACTGCCACTGAACTGCCACCCGGTAGTTCTTATGGATCTCAGAAATGAGTCTAATCTACATACATTACATTACAGCGTACATTTGCTTGCATTGCATCACATCCAGCGTAAAAATCCAGTGCGGAAGCGTATGCGGTTTGGTTTCTTCAGCAGAAAACTTTAGTAGCTATAAGCTATAATATATTTATTAATATTTGTACTGGATTTACATAGTATAAGCTTAGAAAAGGTTTAGAATAATTAATGTATAAATAAATAAGCCATGTCACAGTGAATGCTTCAGCGGAGATTTCCATTTGAGAGAGATTTTGAGTAAAAAAAGAAGATTTTGGAGGATCTAGGTTGGTATTAGGGTAAAGGACAGGGCTCATTAATCTGCTCAAAATCCCTCGACCAGCTACAAAGATACACACAAACTCATGGGCTAAGGTAATGGGATTGGAAAACTTGAACATTGAACATTGAGAATTGAGACTGTAAGTGGATGCTGCGGAGTATATTTTTCATGTGCGATCCTGTGATCACATACTTTATTTAACATAAAACCTAACATACAATGCTTTGTATTTTGTATTTATTCATTCGGGCTGTATGATTCAATATTCAAAGGTACGTACACAAAGTTCTGGACTAAACTTCAGTTTCAGCCTACAAAATACAATTATAATGCAGCATGTTTGATAGGTTTTAAATAATGATAATGATGTAGTGAGCTTATGCTTTTGTAATTCAAATTTAAATTAATGCATTTTCAAAGACGTACGGCTTTTTGAATTTTGAATTCATTAATCAAAATCATTTCCGGTATTATGATTCCGTGGGCATAAACAACGCGGAGTCTTCCGTACTGAAACTCATTCGAATTGCTGATCATTGAACAACGGTAGCTACCATTTTCTGTAGAATATTGTATTAAATCATTTGGTCAAACAAATTGAACGGAGTAATGTAAAGGTATGTACATTGTACATACTACATTGTATTTTAAATTATAAAAATGTGCATGTTTATGTGTATGTAAATTACGCCGTCCAAATTACGTGTATTAATTTTTTATAAACCATTTATCAATTTTAATGGGTAGTTTAGACGATAAGAATTCTCCTACAGGAACAAGAAGACGTATTTAGTTACATACAGGGTAGTCGATAAACTTTTTTGCTGCTGGGTTCTTTTCTTATGCTCATACTTCAGCGCAAAACTAAAGCGTGGTTAGGTAATTGCGGATCGCTTGGTGCAATAATGTTGTGGGTTTTTTACTCAGCAATCAGCAACCGCTACAGTTTTAATCGTAAGTCAACTCCGACTACAGTATGGGCATTGGTACATGAAAACCCCGTGGCCAATAAATATTATGCTCTACCCTGTAGATAATTACAATTAGCGTAGGTACCTAATTGGTAATGCAGAATTTGAGTCAGACATATATAGCTTAAATGTCGACTATACTTCCGGAACTTAAATCCATAGATAGCTTGCATAAATCTGATAATTTCATGACTGCCCTGAGCACTTTTATTCATTATCGTGACATGATGGATGACTGATGGTTGGTTTTGTTCGTAGGAGTATCTATCTATAGCTTTTCATACAGCATTAACTGTACAACACCAGAAGTTCACTGAAATTTTTGAAACGACTCAAAATCTAGTTATTCAGCTTTAATATAAATATCAAAATTTATGGTTGCTTTCTAATAGCTCGTTTCTTCCAAAGATACAGAAAAATTACAAAATCTATATCCGCTCAGTGTTGTAGCCACCGCCTGCAACACACTCTCTGTAATCGCGCTCATGGTAGCCACAGCCACGTCGAATGAGCGGTGACAACGAGCGATTACAATAAGTGGTGACAATTTAAAACAATGCAATACCGAATAACACCTACCATAAATTAGCGAGAATTATTAATATCTTCAACTTCACTCAAAATTTTAGCTGAATGTCAAAGTAACATGTCATTCCAACTTCATTAAACGATAGGTTAATTTCATCTGCACAACTTCATGTTAAGTTCACTTACAAAATTAACATGTCAAATTCACATGTCGTGAAATCACATGCTCTACTCATGTTGAATGATTTGATTTGAAACTTAATTCAGGTTTCAAATTGAGTTAGAGCTTGAATGTCACAAATTCGCATGTCACAAGCTCAGTCATCGCATGGTCATTTTACCCCATGTCCCATGTGTTTGCGTTATACAGTATATGCTCTATCGTCCGATGCACCTTTGTCGCGTTACCCCGGCCATTCAATGCACCAAACTCTGTATCGACACTCAAAGATTATAATTCCATTTCCTTACACCAATAAAATCCTAAGGTTTGCTCCAGGCCTATTCCAGCTTTTCGTATTTTCACTTTATCTTTCCTTCAGCCCACCCAGCCTTCTGTGCACCAGTAGACCTCCGGAATGGGTACACGAAAAGGAAAAAAAGCAAATAAGCAAAGAGCACGGAACCCCCGTTACAATTTATTTACTCTGCACATAAAGCAGTGTAGAAACTTTGAGAGCTTATCGCGTATTCCCCAGCATATAATCTCCCTTCTGTTTTCACCAACTTTCACCTTTTCATCGGATAAGGCCTACATTGCACTTGGATGTATTTGTAGACATCGAGAACACACTTTTTTCAGGACGGCCTATCATCACGAGACTCAAACTTCTGCTTTATTCTTGCATTCTTTTTCTTACGCAGTCGGGGTATCCTTCTGAGCCTCCAAAATTAACATTTTCTCTTTCCGCTCTGCATGACTGCATTTTTGCGGCTTTCTTGGGCCAGGTTGTAAAAAAATATACGCGTATATGTAAGACTTACGGTTTATGGTTAAGGCTGTTCTCAGCGTTATTACTCTCGGGCCACGTCTTGCCCATAAAAGCTAACATTATGAGATATCAGCTATTGCCAAAATTCAAAAATGAAGAAGAGCCTTAAGACACCCGAGATTTTTAATGGGTTGAAGAAAGCTCGTAAAACTTCGAACCATGAGCCATATGAGAGCCACCAAATTGAGTTTACCAACTACTACCTAAGCTATGATTCGCATATGCGGCTTTCCGGTGTTCTCAGAAAATCATTATTATATAAGAATACGGATAGCTTCTTATACTCGTCTTCGACTCGGAACGAACGGTGAATTAGGTTATCTTATCGCTTTCAAAATCAAAGTTTATTGTACAGATATTCAAATTTTAATCGATTTTTTAAATTTTATGACAATTGTGCATGTGACATTTTACAATTTTTTACCGCGAAATTATATCGGGTCGATTACGAGTTAGTTTTAACGCATTAAAGCTAGAAACCTTCGGTGGAATTTTTAGATATCGTGTGATTCTGTGACAGCTGTGAAAGACGTCCTTGTGCTAATGACTCCGAGAGGCTGCTGGTGTTGGTGCGATGCCAGGGTTGGCGACGATTTTATGATTATCACGCCCTTAAGTCCTTGGCCTTAGTTAGAGTAGAGCCCAAGTTCGGTGTCATATAACTGAACTTCCGCTATTATATTATAAGGATCAAAATATCAAAGGCTTTCACTTCAATGTAATGTACGCGTCCTCGAGGAAGAGCTAGGCAACTGTCACACGCAAGCAGTTTCGTTACGAGAGGGGCATACTAAACTTAACTTTAGTGAGTTTAGTATTATTTTATTACAGGGAATGTTAACTGCTTGCACGCGCGGCTGCATTCTAAAGCGGCTTGTGGCTACGTTACAAAATATCCATGGTTACAACTCTTTATCTGTTTAAACATGAACATTACCCAAAATTTTTAACTAAAATTCATTTTAAAAAATTCCAGACGGCTTCAATTCAATATTAGAAATTTATTCAGAAAATTTGCGGCGATATTCCTCAGCGATGCGACACTACTCGAATTCTGTCTCCGATCTTGATTGAGATATACAGTACAAGGCAGTACGTGATCATTAAATTCCCATCCATCCGTCACACCCCAGTTCGTATTCAGGAAGCAACAATTTGGATCCAATCAGGAATTCACGCCGCATCGTCCAAACGGCTACACAACAGAGAGGAAGAAGGAAAAAGCGAATCCTGAAATCCGTGAGCCCCCAAGCCCATCTTTCCCCAACGCAACCCCATCTACTCTTTCGGCTTTTGTACAGGGTCGTTCATAACGTGAAATAATATTTTGAATTTGTGGGCATGTGCCTAACTGCACAAGGCTAAGAAGAAAATGTGCCGATGTTATATGTGTTTACCATTAATTTACTCTCGATTTTAGCCGCCCCGATAATGCAAACTTTCTCCAAAGAGCAACGAGCAACTTACTATAATCGTTCCTTCTAAATCAACCGCACATGCTTTCATACCTTCCAGAAAATGATACCTTCCGCAGTTGGAAATCAATGCCTCATGGTTCCTACTGATTTCTAATACCGTAAATTCACTGTACAATGCAACGTTATTAAAGTTATTCTCAGACACACTGAATAAACAGTATTGATTAAGAATTAGCAATAGCTGATCACCTCACCTGTGACTTCTAAACTACCAGTTCTAAATCTTTAAAGTTATAGCTAAGACCTGGCTTTACAAACTCTGGCTATCTCACAATGCAAAATGAGAAACGGATTCCGAACGACCCTGGATCCGTCGTAATGCCGTCCCACTCTCCATCACTTTTACTGCATCGGACGAGTAGTGTGTACTGTGTGTGGGGTCTCCTGCTCAGACTTTCTCCGCACTCCCGTTCCCATTGTCAAAGTCAGATAGTCCACTTTCTCGTCCGAACATTTCACTGCAGACACTCAACCGACTCACACGCACTCAGGACATAAGCCAAAGATAGCGGCAGAGGAAACTCTATATTTTAGCCCTTGTTGGGTGCGTTAAGAATTTCTGAACTCAGAATTACTGTATTCGTCGTACTTTGGAATGGTTCTGGTGCTTTCTCCGCTTTCTCCATACTTTCTCTGTACTTTCTCCGCTTTCTCCGTACTTTCACCGTGCTTTCCCCATGCTTTCTCCAAAGTGTCTTGTTTTCACCAAGCAAATATCTCTGAGTTCTTCTCGTGCTATCTTTCCGGAATTTAGAGCGATTTTTTTTAGTTCTTCTACTCCAGAATGTTTGAACCAGTGACACTAGTGCTCTCCAAAAGTCCTCGTTTCACTCAATAAAAGGGTCCATCAATCAAGTGGCTCCTCGGGTACCCCAAGAATCTTGGGGTGTCAACTTGAACCTAAATTGCAGGAGGAGACAGGGACAGTCTATTTTTCCGTGTGCGTTCTTTTCGTGTCCCAATAGAACTCCTTGTTCCCTGTTAACATTGAAGAACTTTGGGCCATTACTCAAGTCAGCACTGTCACGCCTTCGGCTGTCGAAAACCCCAAAGGTTTTGGGCTGGAGAGACAAGTAAGACATTAGCACTTTCTCCGCCTCCTCGTTTCCAGGGTGGACATTTCAATACGACAAGGGGACTTTTAGCTGTGATTTACGAGTTGGTACTTAGCTTGGACGTCAGGCATTAAGGAATTCGTTATCAGGTCATAGGTTACAAACGTTTTGTATGATTTTTGCATGTAAATTCGGTATTGTTTGAAAAATGTTATGTGTACGACGATGACCAGTATACGATATTCATAAAGCGATTTAGAATGTGTGCTAAAAATAACGATCCATGCGTTAACGCGTGATCTATTAGTAATTAGCATGGCATTTCGATGCCTTGTTTGTACATATTTGCATACACCCAGATATGTTCAAATGTTTGTCTTGTGCTTATAATAATCAGTTGAATAATTGAACATTGAACTTCATCATGTATTTGCTGAAAGCATACTGGCATGCGTACGTGGTTATGTTACAAGATTTCGTCAGAGTCGACGAATAATATCCTGAATTTGGTAAATGTGACGAATGCACGAACATTGAACATTGTCATTGACCGCGTTGCATATAAAAAAACTGTAGTATTTCCGGTATCCTGTTTCCATTGTATCAAATATGGTATTAGGCAGGTAACGCGAAAGAAGCTAGTTTGCAAAGAAGCATAGCGCTGAAAATATGCAGCTATAATTTCAGAAGCATTTGCAGCTATGCCTTGTGCGCAATCTTCTTAGATGGACAAAATTCACGGTATCAACGTTAACATATGTGGGACAACTGTCGCGAAACCTTATATACCTCGTCCGTGAAGTTATTAGAGCTCTATAGAATTATTTAGAAACACAAACCACAATAGGAACAAAGGGTACAATAGCGAAACTGGTCGTAATGGGCTTTTCCCATTCAATGATGGAATATGGAGTATGGTTAGGACTATAACATAGTGTGGATTAAACGTGTGTTTTCTGCAAAGTTCCATCCACATACTGTTGCGTTTCCTTGAGACATTTCCTTCAAGTTATGTTTTATGGAAAACTTTCTGTCAAAAAGGAAATATTGATCGATTTCCATTACATATTTCCATTCCACCATAGGCTCCTTTTTCTCTCGCACCCTCAGCTTCAGCTTTGGCCTGGCCTGGCCTGTTGGTTTTGGCTTTCAACCAAACAATAAAAAAAAATTCCTTGTGGATTGCAATGCCTGGTTGTGG
Source organism: Ceratophysella denticulata (assembly GCA_034694925.1). Classification (NCBI taxonomy): domain Eukaryota; kingdom Metazoa; phylum Arthropoda; class Collembola; order Poduromorpha; family Hypogastruridae; genus Ceratophysella; species Ceratophysella denticulata. The sequence goes on from JAQFYT010003121.1 coordinate 10,724, forward strand.
TCGTCGTTCGTCGTGTGGTGGACTCTGTAGATTATGGTTTTTTAATACGTCCTCGGACTGAGCTCCTCTCAAATGTCTCAGCGTCCAATGGCTCGCTAAGCTGGGTGTAAGCATTAGAACTTTCTTGGAGACTTTCTCCGACCGATGTGAGTCCCATGTACTTCTGATATTAAAAAGGTTTGTTATGAAGCGCACCAAGGAAATAAATAGGTTTATCCGAATTTCAAGGATATTTTAAAAAGTAAAACCTGAAATTACCAATTCGATGAACGGCTACATTTGGGTGGTTACAATTAGTGTATTAGAGTATGTATGTACCTTCAACCGATGCTATGCTCAGGAAGCCGCTTCACCTCATCTATGGCACTTTTTTTGCAGGTTAATTTAATTGGAATCTTTCAACGCCATGAATTTATTCTTTAAAATTATATTTGGATAATAATGTTTGCCGAAGTTAGCTTGGTGGGTCATTCTGTGCCTAAATTTATTTTGTACAATTTTAAAGCTTCAATATTACAAGACTTGGCAAAATTTAAAATTTTGGGGAAATTTATAAACGTGCCATGAGAAAATAGAATATGCCATGAAAAAGAAGACTTGTGCAATAAGTCTGCATGGCAGTAAATTTGATTTTAGTCAGGTTA
>JAQFYT010003122.1:0-11365 GCA_034694925.1 Ceratophysella denticulata
GATCTTCTATTCCTCTGATGTTTTTCTTAGGTCATTATTTCAATGGCCCCAAATGGCACAGCGTGTGTCATTGACAATTGAATTGACAACTGATTTACGGCACCGGTGGTGAGCGGGTCCCTGTCACCTGTCAGGCAAGGCAGCTTCCACGTCCGGTCGATAGTTACGTAAAAATGTTTGTATTGAAAATGTCCCGAACCCGGAGTATTTGTTCTTGGTTGGTGCTGCTTCTGTGCGTGGGTGTCACGAGTGGGAAGAAACACTATCCCGATAATACACAGTCGATGAGTGACCAAATGGAACGACACAAGATATTCAGTAACCCTCTCACGAAAGGAGCCTTCGTGTTCGATACTGACGGATATCTTCGTAAGTCATACGGAACGGAACAATGCAGTTTGGTATTTAGTACTTAGTTTTCATTTAAACGGTCATAATTCTTTGTATCAGCGTTCAACCCAATTTGATAAATAATAGGCATATATTTAGGCCCGCTTTTGTAACGGAAGTTTACGGAGGCCTCGTTAATGATTTTGGCGGCTTATTAACCGCAATTAAGATGGTTTCTCTCAACCTGGTCTAGTGGTCTAGGGGTATGATACTCGCTTAGGGTGCGAGTGGTCCCGGGTTCAAATCCCGGCTAGACCCAGTCGAATTTTTTTTTGCTTTGTCGGTGTACATAAAGTTAATTGTTACCTGGTAAATATGATTTATGTATTATTCGCTTAAAATAATTTTTTAAATGCACTATACTGACTGAAAGTCCAAAGTTAGCAGTTTCCCAGCTGTGACGACAGTTACATATGTTTAGTTTATTGAATGGATCATTCCATATTAGATATTATTGACGTTGAAATTAATCAATAATAATCCCATAAAATAGCCAGTTCTCAACAGGTTATAATGTTGTGATTTTAAATAAGAAACAAGTGGTCTGCAACATTGTATCTGCAGTAAATACATGTCTCGGCTCGGTGATAAATATTCTACAGCAGATTTATTATTGTTTCTAGCCGAGGAACCCTTGAAACAACTTCGAAAGATACACATGAACATGATGAAGACCATTGCGACTAATGAAGATATGACAACTAGATCCAAATATCTGATCACTTTGAGCAACAGTGCAAATGCGGTACGTTATAGTTACCAAATATTTCTGTATTGTGTTCGTACTCGGCATATATTTGTTGCAATTTGAAATGTTGGAATTACTGTATATGTATATGATAATCAATTCAACAGGATATCAAGCTATTGCGAACTAAGCTTCGAGATTCAGGGATTACCGATGCGGCGGATCTAGTCAAAACTCAAGTTAAAGGCGACGGTGAGTCTATAAACTCAAAACTCATGCTTTGTCTACCAATATTTCATTTAGAACGATATTTTACAATTACGTATCTGGAACATATTTTAATTCCGAATGTTTATTTCCAACAGCTTTTATGTTGATGCTCAGTCATGCTGCTCTCGTCTGTAATGCAATTCTGTATTTTCCGGAAATAATGCACAGCGTAGTGAAGAACAATCTGGACTTGGAAACGAACTTCAGATGGGTGATTCATTTCAGTGTTGAAGCCAAACTAACGCAGAGCAAAGTTCACCTGAAACTTTTTGATTTGGTGGGCTACGGAAATCAATAAAATGTATTCTTTTTATTGACACTTATAACTGCAACTTAATCTTTTAATTTGGACTATTTACAGGCACAACAAGAAATTGGAATTATTCCCAAGAAACCCAACTACAAGAATCCATTCAAGAATTACAAGCCGACAACAACAACCCCGGCACCGACCACGAAAAAACCCCGAAAGCGTCTCGAACGCGGACCACGCCTGTATCGTGGCGGTGGTGGCGGTGAACTTTGATCTGAAATCTGACACCTGTGATGGCTATTTAATTAGCTACCTGCTACTCACATTCCAACAGCACAGAACAGTCTCTTATTGATCTTAAGTAATTTTTACGTAATACATTTTAATAAATAATATTTCAGTTAAATTTCGTATTTTCGGTTGTAAAGTTAGCATTGTTTACAGCTAAGTTATCTTTCGTTAAACGATTATGCTAATGTGTATCTTACTACATAATTCTTGAATTTAAATTCAGGAGCTCATACTAGCTTTACTATTTACATAGATATTCGAGACATCGTCAACACACGCAGGGTCCGGTGACTGATGCGCTAAGCTATAAGCGTTTGGTTGGAGACGGAATTTGTTTTGGAGCTTGAACACAGCCGCGCGTAATGAAATGAGAGGAAACGCGAGGCAATTCTGCACATTGTTTAGTCCATGCTAAATTCTCGTAGAAGTTGAATTAGCTCCCTTCCGCTAATACTCAACGTAGAGACTTGCGGTTTGGTTTAATTCTATCGATTCAGAATAAACAGAACATTTCAGTTAATCGAAATTAGAGCAATCATGTACGTGTACATAAGTAATAAAAAATCGGAACGGTACCTACAATTCTAAATCTAAATGGACTAACCCTGAATCCAGAGCACCAAACACGTAGTCTCTACGATTCATATTAACGGATGAGAGTTAAATTCTATGAACAGCTACTATTAAATACATTTTCACCGATTTACGTCTCAGCCCTGTAAATGAGCTATACTCTCCGCGCTGAGATTGTGAAGAGGATTGCTGCGTTTAGTGGAACAACAATACGCTATCGCCGTAGATATTAGCCCGGCAACGTGAAGAAAGGCCTTAAGTGAAGGCAATCCCAATTTAGAATGCATACAGATTATAGTTAAAGAATTTATATAGGTTCAAGCACGACGGAAAAAGAGATTATGTTAATAAAATATAAGCCAAGCTTTGTCCAAATATAACCTAGTATCAGTATCCGACCACCTAATCTTTTACAGAAGGAAGGCGAGTCCGTTCCGTACGAATGAATATTATTAGTATAGTCACAGTCACTGCTACTCTTATTGCAGTTCCAGCGAGAGTCACGACACGACAGGAATGGTAGTTATTGCTTGTAGTTATAGTAGTATTCCAAATCATTTTCCTCATTATCGCCCCTCGTTGAATATTGAATGTATAAATTAATCTTTTATGCAAATGCAACAAAACACAAGGATTCATGATGCAAGGACCCAAGCACTGTCGACGGCGTAGACGCTAAGAATAAGAAATTATAAACCATCTTCATCCTCGTATTACTTTTACTAGCGTAAGGTTCACCTTTACAGGAAACACTCTTGTTAGTGAAAAACGAAAAACTATCCGTAATATTCCTAGCACAGAATTTTCTGGATAAGGTAGCTAGGAAGTTCAACGGTACGGACCATATGTAGCAAGTAACAATAACAGTATTGCCTTCCTTGAACAAATTGGAAATATAAATTGTCATTGAATTAGGTTGCATGAAAACCTCGTGTGTCAATATTCGTGTCTCCGTCACTACTGTTCTGTTGTGCGTCCATGTCCCTACAATAATTACATCTCTTTTCAAGTACTTTCTGTGGTTTTGCATACCACTTCAACTTCGGCATACCACTGTTGACTGTAGTCAGTAGAAACCTCTGGAGATATGGAGAGGTTGGAATAAATCCCTATATCACGTTATCTCCACGTCTGATTAGTTGTGAATTGTACAATTAAAGTTCGAAATTCCATTCTCGGCCCGGATACACCTTGACGCCTTGAGTACACAACACGGAGTGTGCTGTCAATTTAGTACTACTGAAACACTAGTGATCCCGGTTTCTGGCGTTGAACGGTATAAATCTCTGCTCCTATTTTTGCTAACAATACAATGTCGTGGTTCCACAAACATATCAGCAGTTTTGGTGCAGTTTTACTATTAGTTTGAGCACATCAATTAACCATCAAACGACTTGGAATTTTGGAATTTAATCGAAGAAGTCAGTACAGCTTTTATAACGTGACGAATCTCTCCAACGCATTTTCAGCCATTTCGATTGAAATTTTTTGAAGGGAGGAAACAAATACCAATTTCAATGTCCACGGAGTCAACCCCGTTATACCGCAATGACAATGACAACAATGAAAATGTCAAATACATTAGCCGGAAGTCAATTAAGTAAGCAAACATTTTTTTACATTTTAAACTCACTTTTAACATACCAGTCTGGTTGTACGGAGCACAGGGATCATGCACATAATTTGTTTGTGTTCAATTTGAATAGGCGCATGAGATGTTCAAAAACATACAGACCGATATCGATATCTAATCTAATGGCCGAATAAATTGATTACTAAATTAGACTGGTAGAAATATTTATGGCTTGTGATGCATATTTTGATATGGAAATTGGAAATTCCTATGCAGTGCTTGTCGTTGTCACTATTGTTTGTAGATTGTAGATTACCAGTGGATAGTATGTAGACCTGTGTATGTAGAACAGTGGATGAGCGATTTAGATTTTGTTGCGCTTGTATATATACGTACCTAGGTGTTAAAATGAAAAGTGGATTTTTGTGACGCAAAATTGTATCAATGAGTTTGCGAGTTGCGTTAATTTGTTTTATTAGAATAAGGACTACAAATCGATTAATTCTAAAGCAGTGATTATAATTTTAAAATAGGTACAGATTATAGCATATCAATACTTCACTTGGAAGCAATACAAATAAATACGGAATGCGTCTTCTGGTTTACGTCAATGCTTGCGTTAGTTGTTTTACTTTTTACTGGGTATACTCACATAAGATTATGATTTCAGATTGACACTGACAGGTAGAACACAAAACACATCATGTACTATTATACATACCTATGCATGTGCTGCATTTTATGTACGTACAATGTGCATTAAATCTCAATTGGTTTTATTGGTCGGTTTTTAAAAAAAAAAATCCTTAAACAGCTCACGGCTTATGAAATATGGAAATATTATATTCTCACAATTTCTTGCTTTCAAATTGAAATTCAACAGGGCATGTGTCGATATTTCGTTAGTTTGCATATCTGAAAACACTAATAATATAGGAATGAACCTTAATAATTCCTTCTGGTTTCATTCCTGGATAGTCGCGTTCACGACGCGTCGATGTAGCTTGTAAGCTGTATTGTAATTGTAAAGAAAAGCATGTTCAGAATTCAAAGCTTGAAATAATATGTTAATTCCTCACTATTTATACATGGGCACGGTGGCTCAACCAAACTCATAAGCCATAAGCAGGAACTGATATACATATTATGATTATGTTATCAAGGAACAGTATGGAATTAAATATCAAATTCGACATTTTATGCAGCTTATGAGTCCTCATGCTTTTACTTTCCGGTTATCGAGTAGGTATAATCATATATCCTTGATTTGGGTTTTCTACCTGTTCACTTTAGTTAGTGACCGTTGGTGGTCGCAGTTGATTGTATTTGGCCCACAGTGGATTTAAAATTTTAATAATATCTTACGCAGTGTTACTGTTATACAATACGTCTCTTTTAGGCTAGCACAAGGGTGCAGCTCCACCAAATCCATAATGTATCCTCGATCCCCAAAGCCTGGAGCATTATTTTAGCGTATCATCATCATCAGTGTTTAGCGTACTGTTGTATTGTAATATTTTGTTTGTTTTTGTTTTATAATTTTTTTTACGTAATTTGGTTTTTGGTTTTCACAAGCGTTAAATCATTGAGTGGATTAAGATCTTCTATTTTTGAACTAATTGTTATATAATAATACAGAGGTTTGCAGTAGTGCCAAGGTCAAGTGGCCAGGTGACTTATAGGCTAAAAGTTAATAATGGGCTAAGATACACGCATACCGTGCCGTGACGTGTCGCTGTTTTCCACTTGCACAATACACAGGCATCACGGTGACAAGCGGTGCTTCGTCAGAGCGTGGCACAAGCAATACAACAAAGGCGTGTGTGGCCAAATGTGTATGGCGCCCAAACCGTTGGAATTTGAAACATAGAGCAAACGTTGTTGTTGGTGCGGGACGTTCGTGCCTGTTCTCCGTTCTCCGTCAGTAACTCAGTTGTCATCTTTGTCCTTGTCCAAGAGGCCACAGGACTAGTGACTAGGGCACCAGAAGATAGCTACCCCATCGTTAATTCAACACCGTTGACATTGAGTGCCAGGTCACGCCGAGCACCTCCGGGTGCCGGTGTTCGTCGAGCACCCCGGAGTCAGACATGTCGGACGACACCAAACCCAGAAAAACGGTTTTCTTCGAAGATATTTACTCTAATTCTTCCATCATTGAAGATGTGAGTGAATGTGAAGTTGTCAGCAATAACTCTAGCTTGTAAGTGACCCTTGGACTGTGTCATTAATAATCAGTCAATCATTGTAATTTATTTGAAATTTGAAATACCCGAAGGTGAATCAAGAAAAGGACTGTCATTAATAACATAACTTATATTGAAGAATTATATTGAAGAATTATGCGTTAACTATTTTTTGAATTTACTACAAATCAAATAGAATCATAAACCATGCTTGGTGTATGTCGCTATTCGCCATATCATTACATACTTAGGTAATCAAAATCAAGTCAAGGTACATGCGGACTTGAAACTTCTTCTTGTCCATTGTAATACGTCATCCGTCATGTCGTTGGCCGGCGCGGCCACACGTGTGACGTGTGACGTGACAAGATATACCGGGTTAATCGGTTATTACCCTTACGTACCTGTACCGTCGATGAGACGTCGCAAGTCCCTAGTCGTCGTCAATTGAAAATCGTCTCGGAAGTACAAAGTAGGACCCGTGTCACACGCCCCTGCCCCGCGTTGTTTTCTTAATTTTATTTACATTATATTCTTATTTCTCGTGATATCCTGTCGGATTAGGATCAGAGATTCGGTTATATCTATCGGTTGTATTTTGTGACTGTAAGCTGTAAGCTAATTAAAGAATTACTTTCTTTCAATATTTAATGTTTAAGTATGTAACGTAACACTTGAAGTACTTACATAATAAGTAATATGTAATACATAGGGTATACTGCCACTCCCACTGGCAGGCATTTTAACATATGCAGAGGAGCGCCATCTGTATACAGTAGTTAAGATTCTAAATACAAATTCTTAAACATATTTAAGCGCATATATTGAGTTTTATTTTTACAAGAGAAAACGATTTACGGAAAATTTGATCTTGAGTTCATTTTTTTTACTAGCGATGCCGCAGATTTGAAGAACGAAAATGCCGAATTACATCTCCAAAATCTAAAATGGGCTGAGGACCTTAGAGACCTTCGTAAACGGTTGGAGGAAGCGGAAGATAAGAATAGTCTCCTGGAGGTAATGCGTAAAAATGGTCTACCAAGCATTTAACATTTAACAGGTTTCTATTTATTATGATGAGTACTTTATCATGTAAGTACTTATATTTTTTTTCTGTGCTCTAGGAACAAAATAGGCTCCTGGAATCAAAGCTGACATCTGCGAAGGAAATATCTGAGAGGGTCAAGGCTGATCTAGAATTCGAGGTCAATGACCTCACGGAATCCCTTGGAAATGTCAAGGAGGCGAATCTTGAGTTTGCTTCCCGCATCGCTCGAAACGAAAAAGACTACCATGAATTATTGGAAGAGAAACAAGCTTTAGCTGCTGATGTTAGCTATATGATCATTTATTTCTGAATTATAAACGAATCGCTTAAATCAAAATTAAATTGAATTGATTATCTGTATGTTATGTAGCGGGATAAAGCCAACGGAGAAGTTCAACGTCTCATTGTTGAACTAGGAGATACTGCTGAGTTTATTAAAGAACAACAAGCTGGGTTCGACGCCAATCTGAAGAAAATTCTTGATAAGTCAGCAGGGGCGGATATCGAACATCGACGCCTGAAGGATATCGTAGAAGCCTTGACCATTGTAAACGAGGTACGTGATAATTACCTTAAAAACGGTTCCAATATATCATGTTTATAGCTTTTGTTATTGAATTATAACGGATTAAATTCTCTTTGTTTTGGTTTACATTAGAAACTTGAACGGGAGAAATTCGAGTTAGAAAATGGGACGAACGTTTCCGTTTTAGACTATACCGTGGACAACGCCCTAGAAATAAGCGTAAGTATCAAATGATAGTTTCTAATAGTATTATTAATATTTGTTGGTAGTTGGTAGTTTGCACAGTACTCCATTCAACAGACGTAATGAATGAGTGACAATTGTTTTCATTGCATATAGTCTGATGACATTGTCGTCGGTGACAGTGACTCGAACTTATCCAGCCCATTCCCGCGCCCTAAGTTGGAGAACTCATTATTTGCCGAAATAACAGCTAGCATCGTAAGTGACCTTTAATTTAATTTTTCTCTAAACCGTAATAGAAACGCTAAATGTGCTTTTCCTTCAATTTCCTGCCATAGCCATATATATATCCATTTTGTTATTTGGAAGTAACCAAATTACGATATAACGGTCGCAATTTTCCAAATTGCAGGAACGAAACCCAGCAACTCCAATGTTTCTTTTCTCAAGGCCAATTGTCTGTGATGCGTCGACACAACTCACTCGGGTACTTTATTTTCCTTTCTATTCTCGGTAAACGTAGTAAACTGTTGTCTAACACGAGAGTCTTCATGTATTTAACTCGTATCTTAAAAATGAAGGTTGATGTGCTCAAAGAAGGATACCAAGTCTTGCTGAGCATCTTGGAAGAAATACGAATGACCCGAGAAGTGATTGATATGTAAGCCACTATATCTATTTCTTTTCTACCTCGCTTCTCTTGTGTATAATCGTATCATATATCGTCAATCGGGTTCTTTTCCACCTCAACTTTTGGTGCAAGTGGTTTCCGTTTACACGGTTTTACCTAAAAGTAATACATCCGTAAATCCTGAGAAGAAAGTATAGCATTTTAGAACTGTTTCACTTATCCAGTTCCCGAAAATAGTATTATTATGCAAATTTACAGTACACTGAAATTTTGTGTTATAAATGAAGTATATCTGAATATATCTTCAATTTTAAGTGGTAGAGCACACAAAAACCATTTTTGAATAGAAGCATTTGTTTCCTCACGCACGCCCTAACTATTCACTTAATGAATTAAGTCGTTATTCGCTCATTTGCCTCCGAGCACCATGACTTGTACTTCTACTCTGAACTGTATATGGGCTGACGTGTGCTTTGTGTATTTTAGGAGCCCTAAAAGATAAGTATAGCTTGCGTTGCTCGTCAGTGAATAAACCACTAGGCGTAGGCGTGGTTGATTATTCTAACTTCTAACTCGTGCCCACTTCTGATGAGTACCCCGAATCTTTATTGTGCTCCTCGAAGGCTTTTATGGAGGCGTTTTTGTCAAGAGCTAGAGTAGTCAATTCGATTAGAACTTTCTTTCATTTTCTGAAGTGATAGTTTGGTAATGATGGGTTTTAGGAAGAGTTGAAGTGAAAGCACTACAGCAATAGAACTACTACAAAGTCAAGTCAGGGCAGGCCATGGTTCGTGGATGCGGGACATAAAGCTGCAGTTGCATTCCATCCATCCAGCCTGCGCTTGTGCTCCAGAAAAAAAAGGGTCTCGGGGTTGAACAGCATCCAAAGCGTCTTTGCTTCTACTCTGTTTTTACCCGGTTTTGGAATGTTAGTTTGTCTCCTGCACTCGGCGTGAAACGAGCGTCGGAAAAAGGGGAGAAAATACCGTCTCAAATTCCTTCATTAAAAAATAAGTGGGAGCCTGAGTTAGTGCCGGATTGATTGGGCCAAATGGGGAATTGCTTAACCTCTCTCAGGTAATATTTAAATGGAGTTATTTGAATAGGTACCTACTCTTGTTTCCTTGTCGATTCCAGTTCAGAGAGCCATGTTGAGGGCTTTCTCTGGCTGGTGTGTGTATGAGTGTACGTTTCTCTCAATCTTCATACATTGTAGGCTGTAGGACGGGTTGGGATCGATAATTTGGTTCACGACTCCAGGAGTAGTCTTTTGAGAAGATCAGTTCCTGCTGAGTTTATTCTGTACTACTACGCCGGGTTTTTCATGAGCATCTCGAATCTCTCGTGTGGGTGTGGAGGCTTGGAGCCCTATAAAGTTTTCTCTTGCTTTCACTTTCTCCGTGCCTGATGCCTGACCGCTGGGAGCAAAGTGCTCGTTTTTTTGTGTGTTGTATGTAATCTATACTGCTACAAGGTTAAGGTTACAACTCAAGTCTCAGCTCAGGCATTCTGCAGCATCCCATGTCTTGATTCCACGATTCTTATTTATACACTCTTTCCCAATGGATTTAGTAGATATTTTCAAAACAATTTGTCAAGTATGCCGAGGTATTTTTAGAGCCATGTCAAGTTTGGTTTCTGGGACTGACTGGGGGGAGAGGCATTACGGTAGAAAATTGTGGTATAATGAACCAGATCTTTATCGGAGAGAATTACACTATTCTTTGCTTGTTCAATGTTCAGTAAAGACAACACGGGGAGACGAAGATAACAGATATTGAGTTTCCGGTTTCAACGTAGGAAGTAGGCCTGGGTGGGTTGTAAATAGTGTGTAATCCTGTAAGCGGCTCTCTAGAGTTCTTGTCAAACCTCAGATTGGAACCGCCATTGTGGTGTATAACTAGTGTTGTCACCAGCGGATTTATGGGCAAACTTTCTCGTATCTGACTCGTGTAAATCTATTGCATTTGAGTGTACATTTCAAGTACAGCTTATTATACAGAACATACAGCATTATATAATAGAGCTGCGATTAATAAGCAATTTGAGCACACTTGTGCAAATACAAAATATTGGTTTTAATTTACTGGTAGAAATATTCAGCATAGTCAATGCAGAGAGAATATTGAATACTAGCCTGTGCAGCCATGGTAACCATGGCCCGTCGCGTTGGCGCCTGCAGTTGTTTACCTACTGTTTATGTTTACTTCTTGAAAAAAAATCAAAAAATTTGAATTTCAAGAATTGACCAATCATAATCGTACCACGTGCAGGCACATCGGACATCCTACGCAAATATTAGTAAGATGTTACTCAGCTACGTTTAAATTCAATAGCTTAACTTCTAGATGGATTTTCAGATCTAGAATTAGATGAATGCAGAATTTATAAGTGTGGAATCAGGCGCATAAGAAAAAAACGAAATGAACGGCATATTTTGACTCCGAACAAAAAACTACAAATTGTAAAAGGAGCTTTGTACGGTAAATATATGTTGGACGGTTTACAATGTTCTTAAATATGTTTGTTTACGTCTTTAGCGTAGGCATAAGTAGTCTGTCAGTCATTAGCTGGTCTTTTGAGCCCAGAATCTATCGTCAGACTTTCCCAGAGCTGAGTGTAATAATAAGGGTAGTTAGGCTCCCAGCCATGGCACGTGGACTTCAAACAAACTGCAAAAGACTGGTGGTGATGATAAATGAGAAGATTATGTTTGTATGAACAAGGAACATGTGTGATCTTCCAGCGTGAAG
>JAQFYT010003123.1:0-11365 GCA_034694925.1 Ceratophysella denticulata
GAAAATGTTTATTAAAGTAGTATGATTGATTTTGATAGTATCTGTATTCAAGAAGATTAAAATACAGAGAATAAAACTCTAAAAACTTACAACATCGGACAATGATGCTCCAAACAAAAAAGCTAAAATGTCTCTTGTAAATTGAATTATACATTTCAAATTTCAATGATAACTGTCAGGTAATTGTTTGTTGGAAATCATTGTGGCATTGCACGAGGACTACATGTAAAAAATAACTTGTGCGCATTGATTCGCAGGACGCATATTGGTATTTCTATTGAAAGCTGCAACTTTTGCATGCCCTCCAGATCACGAGCGCTGTAATGAATTCCGAATTGGAAATTCAAACTCCAATTATACAGCCCTTGGAACTTAGAACAACGTCTCACCTTGACTCCATTATAATTTACTTAGCGTAATAGCGTATAATCCATTATACATTGCTTAATTTCGATTATTCCACATTACATGTAATTCGTAATATTTCGGGCCGATAGGATGAAATTGTAAACACTGAGCTTTCAGATGTCGTAGTTTATATACCCACTTAGAAGAACTACTCACACCGCAAATCAAGTGTATTTCGTTATGACTTGGTTGCGTTTGGACTGAAATGCGGTAGGCCAATTTCGAGTACAGGCTAGTATCTAATGCTCAAGTGCTGAAGTGGTACAAGATACGGCTATTCCCTATTGGACTATGGATGTCAGCATGCAGGAGAGCCGTGGAAGGAGTTTCGATGTTGGAGCTTGTTGGTTGGTTGGTTGACGTCAGGCGAAAGGAAACGAGTGACGAGAATCCTGAAGCTGTCAAACAGAATCAGGCCCAAAAAAGTCCCATCTAATCACTCTCGGTCATTTCTTGGACAACGGAGGCGTGGCAGAACGGACAACTGGACAGTGGACAGTGACAATTAGTTCCGGTGCTCAGCCTTGACCGTCTTGTGGACTACAGTCGACAGTGAGAATCACGAGTGAAGAAATGATGAGTGAGCTCGTTTGGGGAATCAAAAATGGGGACTTGGACCAAGTCAGGACCATTGTGGAAACCAAAGTAATTTCATACAATTATGTTTTCCATTTTCGGAACTTCAAAGTTATAACTAATTTTAATTTTTAATGCTTGATATGTTTATGTCCCTTTTAATAGCAGATGTTGTCGCATTTTGATTACACAACAAAAAATGTTCGTTATGGTGCTTGACATAATAATGCTTGGTTAATCGGGTTTATAAGTTTAAAGTTATAAATCCGCAACTCATTCGCGTTACCTACCATGTCATATTTTTTAGGTGTCAGGGACAAGCGTGTTTTGCTACAACTGCTTAGCTTACACATTTACAGGGTAGCGTCTATGGGAGTGGCCGAAGCACACCAATGGAGCTAAACAAATGGAGCTAAGTAAAAGAAGCTAAATAATAGGAGCTAAAACTGAAAGAGCTAACGATTATTGGAGCTAAAATATAATGCAAGCTGCGGGATTGCGACGTCTGTGGCATCCCCGGCCGCAGAATTTCTTTTGTCCTTTGTTCAGCAAAAAAATCCTAGGTTAGCAACTGACAATGAGATTCATATTGAAAGGTTAGGTTTTCCGAAACGCTCGGAAGTTTACAAATTCTTGTTAGGTTAGATTATGTTAGGTTAGATGCTGAGATTCATTCTATGAGGTTAGGTTAGGTTTTCCGAGACGCCCGCAAGTTCATACATTCAATTTAGGTTAGGTTAGCTCCAATAATCGTTAGCTCCTTCGTTTTTAGCTCCTATTGTTTAGCTTCTATAATCGTTAGCTCATTTATATTGGCTCCCTTTTTTTTAATCTTTTTCCTTTAGCTCCAATGGCATTTAAACGTTAGACAAGTAAGCCTAGTTTGGAATAGCCAGTGTGATTACCCAGATCTTTAGCTTGATGCATTGCGCGAGTTATACGTTACCGACGTGTATTAAGGAAGCAAGCGTGTTTAAATTGTTCTAAAACGTGCTGTGGCCATAGAATACATTACATTATGATTAAACTTCAAAGTGACAAAAATAATCAATCCCTTTATTCAGGCTTCCACTTCAGAAAATATTATGATTATGTTTTGAATTTAAAAATTAATTGTCTTGAAATCGAGTGTTTTACCAGATTTAGCAGAAGCCAGAAGACGACAAACCTAATTTTAAATTCATTTTCTTGTTTTATATTTGTATGTTTCGTTAAAATATTTAACGACGCGAATATCCAAGTTGGAGTGAGTAAATATATAGATTATTGTTAAAATTAAAATACACATACGTTTAACGAGTCGAATATCGCGATTACATCTGGTCTGCTACCTATACGTTTGGTTGTAACCCTGCCCGTTTAGGAATTCATTTCGTGAATTTGCACGATTAACTAAATCAGTATTTCATACCAAATTATTCTAAGCAATTGTACAGGTTTCGGTCATTATAAATCCATTTTTTGTTTTAATCCTATGTAGCTTTCCACAAAGATAAAATTATTTTATTTTAAGAGTTCCTTAGCTTAAGCCTGATGAGTGGAAGACAAACAAAGATTCATATTAGTAATTGAATTCCATTTAAAGCCGAGCAGAAGGGCTGTCACAATTCTTCTTCATTTGGGTGGGCTCCCCGGTAGAAAAAGAAATCCGGATGTCTCGACGAAACGGCTAGACGAGCCTAAACTCCTCCCGTAAAAACGTGAAGGTTGCACATAGCTAGAAACTAGAATCTGGAATCCATTGCATTAAAAGCGTTCACTCCGTATTCCCGTATGCATTTTACTATTTCACCAACAAATGCCAAGTTCTCATTTCAGTTAGTCTAGCATATATGCTGTTTCTAGGTTCTAGCTTCGTCTAGTAGCCAAGCCCATTCTTTATGTGCCCTGTCGAAAAAACAAATCTTAGTTCTTCCCTGTTTTGGCAGTCACAAACGACCGTTCGTCACTCCCCGTCCCTTTCCACACCATTTAACTCCGAGGTTTATTCTGGCTTTCTTCCTACGGCCTGTCGGTATATCCGTATAGAGCAATGTACCTATATAGGTACAGTACTGGATCAGGAAGGGTTGGTTTGTTGGTTTGACTCGGGCTGTATTTATATTTTCTACTTTCCACGGTTCATCCAACAGATTCATCTTCATCTTCACAGATTTTCGGTAGAGGGAAGATCAACGGGATGAATGCAAATGCAAATACAAATATCAAATGCTGAATCGTAGAGCTTTGTCGATTTATTTGTTTATAGATTCGGATATAAGCGTTTGTGATTTAAAAAGCCACAATACTAATACCGTATACTGGGTATACTTGTTCAGCTATTGGTAATGATTTGACATGTTTATTTTATGTTTATGAACAATGATTTATGAATATCATGTATTTGTGTCCACCAATTACGCAATTTAGCCGTTCAGTTTAAATCCAATTCGATAGGATAGGAATAAATTGTAGATAATATCCAGATGAAAGTTGAGTAGTTCTTCTGTTCTACATATTTTTAATACTAACAACAGTTTTACCTTTGCATATTATTTCTCTAAAACGCTTGTAAAGCGCTTAAAATGATGGAAATCTACAATTATGATTTTTAGAAAAAAAAAGCTCTAAAACCAAAGATGTTATACAGATATTTGCAATCTAATTTAACCTAACCTGATATGATTATTTAATTAAAATTGTATTAGGCTATGCTTGGATAGGTGGTTTAGTTATATCTCTATTCCGATGATCCCTTCTTAGTCAAATTAATCCCTGCCATTCGCCATCACGAAAAGTACCATGGAGTACAGAGCTGAATGATGAAGGGGGTTGAATTTTGTTCGGCTGTGCTGTGCTCTGTACTGTAATACCGCATTGTATTGTAAGTGCAAGCTTAAACCGCAGCAGCAGAAGGGTCTCTTGACTTCGTGCAGGGTAGGAAGTTCGTGGAAGATCCTCTGACCCAGCGGGAAGTATTGCCCTTTTATGATGGAGGCCTGACAGTGACGGCTGACGAAGAACGTGAAGCACCAATGTAGATAATCTTCACTGACAAAAGAAGATTGGTTTAACATTGTACTTGCCAGGGATTCGTGTTTTCTTGGGGGGAAGGATCACAGAGAATCCTCAGAGTTCCAAGATGAACCTATCCCAAACTTTTAACCCAAAATCTTTACAAAAATTATTTTAAATATTTATGTTAGGAACAAACGGAAAATAGACGTTTTTGTTGATGAACACGACTATTAATTACATTGATGAATTTGTAATTAAATCATTGCTGTGAGGTCGTTCAATAAAGTAAAAATTTTTGGGCCAAGCAACTGCTGATATTTGAAATACGTATACAGATCTTTAATTTCAAATTTCACTCCATGCAAGCATGTAGTATACTTTATTCAATTGACCTTAGCATACAAAAAATCAGTTTTTTACCTTCACGACCTACTTTGTTCGTCATGACTTTCTTTTTTTACCTCAACGTGTTCGTATTCGTAGTAGAAGCATGAATTTTTCAAAATGAATAAAAAAAATTGCCTTGGGCCTTTACTTCCCTCCCTTCTTGTACACAGAGGGTGTATTACATAATCCATAGACCCATCTCTCGATCAGGAGGCTATTGTGAGAGCTTAACAATGTAATCAGTAGTCATTACGACCGTGCGGTGGTCTGTGGTCAACAATGTTTTAGTGTAGATTCGCATTATACGTACAAATATTACGCCGATTTAAGTTAAAAGTTCACTTTAAGTTTTTGAATTTTGGAATATTTGAAAAACGTTAGCAAACGACGACGATAGCTTAAAAAATACAATACGTGTTATCGCCGTGAAACCAAGTCCTAGCAACTAATATAATATGGTGAAACTTTAATCTAAAATTCTGAAAATTAGAATTGTATGCGGCGTTGTGTACATACAGGTTTTAGTGTGTGCTTTTCCTGTGAACAATAATATTCAGAAAGTAATACGAAAGTGAAAGACAGCTGAACGAATTTAGAGTATTGTGATTAATAAATTCAGCGTTTATGACCGAAGTTTGGAAAATACATGGTGCCCCACATACTGGATTTCACCTGGATTAATGTCAACGGTTGGTATGCGCAATTGTCCTAAATTGATCTAAAATTTCAGCTTTTAATTAGTCATTTAATTTAACGAATATCCGAAAATCCGTTCGACGTTAACGTGTTTATTTAATGTGTGTCAAAGTACATTATAAATACATGACCTGGTACATGTATATTTATGAAGACGAAATTGGTGTATTGAATATGTTTACGAGTTTCAGCAATTCTGGTACTTTTAAGTGCAATGTAATGCATGAATAAGTATGTTGTAGCTTATACAGAATATGTACAGATGCATGTTAGGCCACGAGCTCGAAATCGCCCATTGGCCGATTTGAAAAAATGACCACATCCCACAATACCAAAATAAAATTAATGTTGCGATTAGACTCAGCTCCAAATTGTTTATTCTATAACTTAACCTGAGATATCCAAGCCAGATGAACTCATTTAACAATGTTAGGTTTAACATACTGCTGAAGTCAAGGAAAAGAAACAAAATTTGCTCAACAAAATATATAGTTAATCAATCACCGATCTAACATATAACTACTTAACATAACCGAAACACGCTCAAAAATTGAAATAATTATTATAATAAAATTTGCTGGGTTTTAGTCTATTCCGCCTTTCAAACAGATTTCCGGCATTGGCTGTTTTCGAGCTCTATTCCAAACTGCAAGAGTATTTAACTGACTGTTATTAATACGAACTAACTATAACATTTTCGCAAATTTTCGCTAGGTTTCCACATTAAACTCAAATCTTTAAAGAAAGGCTGCTTATGTCCAATTCAAAAATATCTTGTCCAAATCTGCACTAGAATTCTGACTCTAAAAATAATTGTGTGATATAGATGCGTAATGCTATTTAAATTTCGAAGTCCTGTCAACCATAACATTTAGAATTATCTATGAGCAACTTTGACATTCTATGCAAAAATGGCTACCTACTCATACTTGAGAACGCTTTAACTCAATATTGAACAATACACGGGACTTCTAATTACTATTCAAGTGAGAGCTTCAACAATGGCTTAATCAGCCCACTAATCTAATTGACAGTGCACATATTGTAGTAAATACATAGGAAACCCCGGATCCGGCGCTTGAACATTCCTGTGCCCATCACTCTTTTAACATGAACATTGAACATGAACATCTTAATTCATTAAATGGTACTTCTCACTCTCAGCACAGTAATTAAATACCGTTAGGAAATGATCAACACAGATAAGATAAGGAAGCACAGCAACTGTATCAGACTAACTCTCTGTAATTTCCGTGCGAATATGAATTTTTTTACGAGTTTCGGAAGAACAATTATTCGCGATTTTCTTATTGTTTCTCGGCCATAGTCATAGGCCAGCCTTCGCCGTAATAAGTGTACGTTAACCTTAAGGCTGTATTTGCAAAGTCAAAATTCGCGCAAAAAAAGGTAGCAAATGAAACGGCGATGGTTACAGTTCCATTCTGGCTCTCCAATTATTTGTGTGTGTATCGCATCGGTTATTTTAAAAAAGCGTAAATGATTAAAAAAAATTCTATGAGACCAGGTTCCGTTTCCATTGCAATTACTGTATTTGCTTTACAGCATCCATTCAAACATTGCAACAATTTTTTTACGTTATGAAATTCCGTGATAAATTTAAGCAAGCCAATACAACCTTAACCGGATAACACAACGGCTACGCTCAAGATTTTGAGGCTTGGGTGCTACAAAGACCTCCCTCTCGTTTCCGCTCCGATGCACCCAAGTCTCCACTGAATTGTTGTCCAGTTCAACTACCACTTTCAAGGTGTCTCTTCGAGTCTTGCCTTTGCTTCATTGTTGCAGACTTGGATTTCCGTATTCACAATTCACATTTTAACGTTGTTTTTTACAGGTTTTACAAAATCGGTAGCTATAATACATAGCAGAATATTTGTGTTGTATATGCATTTGATTCACTTAAGCCCAATTCCGTTATGAGATTCACTAATACAATTATTTGTCGTTTTAGTTGAAATATTTTACATTAGATTTGTTGCACGTGTATTCGTGTATGTTGTTGCTTGTTCCAGTGTTTTGAAGAAATATATTTTTTGCAGTTCAGTGCTGTTAGAAAAAATTATGGAAATGTTTATTAAACACTGTATATATAGTTTAGTAGATTCGTTGGAAGTTAGGGTTTATTATTGTACGGAAACTAAATTCTTAATTCAATTCAACTTACGAAATTAAATAATCGAAACGAACGGCTCTTCAGAGACCAGACGTTGAATGAGTTCTCCTTCTAAAGCAAAATGAAGATGTCATAGTATAGTAGGACAGTTTTACAGAAACAGTAATTCAATATTGGAATCTGTTGTCCTAGCAAAGGAAGATTCCAAGTTCCAGGTACCAAGCCTAGATACTACATAATATACACATACCCTGACCTGACCTAAGCCGCCCAGTAATACGTAATGTACACCCTCATAGGGAAATTAGAGTTGAATAATTCCACTGTTCGTGTTCGTACATTTGTAGGGTAGCTGACAGTTAACTTGACTTGACATTGACACTGGACTGAAGTACGGTATAGTGAGTTTTATTGCCACCTCTTAGCTTGGGTAGAGCAATATACTAAAAATTGACCCACGCCAAGGCCCTTCCTGTACAGGAACATCAGAGCTCAGGATACCTTCTGTTATGGTTACGTGTTACATGGATGAACCCTTATCAAGGACCTTTGAAAAGTGTGTACAATTTAATTTATGGCCCTTAAAGTCCTAATGTAAACACGAATTTCCGGCACGGAAAGTTGGCTTTCACGAAGGTATACGCAAGTTTTATCGATGGCTGAGTAAATATTCGAAAATACCAATGTTTGTAGGTAGTTTGCAATAAGTTCGGGTTAATTTTCGATTGTTTTAACGCTTAATCGAATTTACATCTTAAATTCCATTTAATAATCTAAATATTTCTTGTAAATCAAATTTCCGAATAATTCTCAAAGTTCATGAACAATTTCATAAGTTTGAGCTATGTAAACCCACTTTACACGTATTTGACCCGCCGCGTTGTATAAGCAACAGTGTTACACAATTATTTTATGACCTTAGCTTCAGTTTGACAGTGACAGTAACTTTTTACCACCTATATGCTTATGCTTGTCTTAAGAAGACGACCATAAGCTTTACTCTTTAGATTGACAGTAACCGTAGAGCAGTAGGTAAGTTTCTAAAGAAATCCCAGGACAAAAAAAAACGGTTTAATAAGAGTAAAAGTCCTAAAAGTTTTATGATTCGAGACCCTTGAGGGTCTCTCTGGTCTTTACCAATGTAAAAAGTCCCGTTCCTTTTTTGCTGTCTTGGTGTCATTGCATAACACGAACTTAAAATGCAATACAAAGTTTATTGTTGTTCCTTCGTGGATTTCTACCTCAAGCTGGCTTATACCGCTGCTTGATTCCTGTAAGGTTCCTCTGCTCAAGTCTTGTTATGCAATCAGGTCTCAAGTCATAAAACACTCAATTGTCCCGTAAATAGGTCACTGTCATTGCCACACCGAAGTCAAAGTCAAAAGTCAAGCCCTGTGTAAAATCCAATGTGGAAGGTATCGCAGACTGTAATGTTATTTGCATGATATCCTTCAGTCTGAAAAGTTCCGTAGTCGTCTCGGAATCTGGGTAGCTTGTTTCGGGCTCTTGGTGATCTGGGATCTGTATAAGTGCAGCACAGACAGACAGACATGGAACTGAAATATTTTTTTATTTATATATTTAATTATTAATCGGGATTATACTTTCCGAACGGGTATTTCGTTTTTCCCGAATACGTAAATTAACCCGGTATAAAACACGTGTCCGATCAAAAAATAAATTAAATGTTTAAAAATTGGTAAACGTACTTTAAATTAATAGGTTTAATAATAATAATACTAATAGGTAAATAGGTTTGATCTTAGGCTTCTGAAGGCATTGCAACGTGGCATTATTTTACTCACAACAGTGACAGGGCAGTGTTTCATAAATGTGTCAAGATGTCAACTGTCGCATTATTTGGCTTAGTTGTGGCATCTCGATTTAAGCATATAAAAGTTCCATAAAATTCTTATGAAAATTTGTGACACCGTGCGGTTCCGTGTTGCTGCCATGTCAAGTTGCCTTCGACTTGACAACAATGATGTCTCGTGTCACGCTTCATGTGTTTTCAAAGTCAAAGTGTCACTCATGTGTTCAGAGACGAATCACAGTGGAAAAAATTGTGAAGCTAAAGTACGAGTTTTTCGTATTTCCAGTTGCCAGTGATGTAAGATGTGAGATCTTTGTTGTCTATTATATGTACACAAGTATATATTGTTGACTTAAGCCGAAAAAGTCAAGCCTATTCAGAATTCAAAACTTTTCTGGAAGATCTTCTTTGAATATTTGAACGCCTTGTATCAAATCCGTGCACCACAACCCTGTAAGATATTTAGCGATATGTATTTCGACTTATATTGTAGCATAGGGACCGTGTGTTTGCTTCGTTGAATTTCCAATGAGGATTTTGGTGAATTCTGAACCAAAAACGCCGTTGGATATATAAAGTTTTCTTTACTGTTATTTCAAAGTTCATCAATTCAGATAGATTATGGTTCATAGCGACAGTATTATTGGTTCAGAGGTAACTGGAATTCGGCTAAAAATGCTCAGACTGGCTCAGACTATCTGTATAGATTATTTCGGCCTGAAATAGGTGCTTTAGGTCCACAATTAAGCCGCCCAATGAAATTACATTAGTTGTCCAATAAATATTAGACAAACTGTAGTCAGATATTATTACTCCTTGATGAAAACTTAACTAAACTTCATAACCGGTAACCTTATTTGTGTTGAGACCTTGAGTTTGAGTATTGCGTTGCGAGCCAGAATAGCCAACACTTCATAGAGAAATGCAGAGTATGCACTTATCTCTTATATTGACATTGAACCTAAGTATTTAAATTATAAATCAATCTTATACAAGAAGTGTCCCGTGAATTTTTTACAATGTACAATTTTGCAAATCGAATTTAAGAGTCAATTTCGTAATAATTTATTTATTTGAGGAAATGCTTTCCTACTTTTTCTACATAGCTACCTATAGTTTTAACGGTTACGTAGCTTGGTCTGGGTTGATAATAGGTCTAATATTTCACTCAAGCTTCCCCTAGTCAACGAGTTCATTTCTCGGAGCTTTTGGGTGTTAGAATCTGGACGATTTACGCATGTTTTGAAGACTTGGCTGGGGTTGAAGACAGAGTGATGGAGAAGAGCGCGTCATTGATCGATTTCTTCGCTTATACTTCCGGATGAGAGATTTATTTTATTCCACTCGATTTTCGTAGTATTGAAATATAGGAAATGCTTGGAGAATGATATTGGATTGGAACCTATAAAAGAGCAAATTAATAAATTATCTTTTGCTTTTTGAACTGTATGCTGAATTAATTACTCTGGCTTAGAAATTTGCACAAAATCATGACATTTAATTTTTTTATCGAATATTACTACTAAAAACGATCGAAACCTCAAACACGTAACACACGGCGTCCCGCGGTTAATCGACTTAAAAAAAAATCGAATTATTCGGTTTTTGTACTCGTTTTCATATGGTAGAAAATGTTCTTGTTTCTCTTGCAAATCGTATATCGCATCCGGTATCTATAAGGTACACCGTAATTAAAGCTGTGGTTATATGCTTATGCTGTAATCGCGAAGCTGGAGCGGCACTATAGCTTTTGCTTTTCTGCTACTTTGTGTAAACGTGAACAGGGAAATGGACAGGATCCGTTTCTGAAATAACAACTTAACTCTGGTTACGTAAATCATGAATGGTTGGTTGGGTAGGGTAGTTGTCGTTGTGCACGGAAAAGCTCTAGTTCATTTTTTCCCCCAAAGGTTCTTCCACCGAGAAATAATGTCCAAAATGCACTTTTCTCCGCATCCATCCCCGCCTGCACTAACAAACCTCGTATTTCACTTTTCTCGGGTCTGTGCTACTGGGAGGGGTCACACCGCCCGTCTTTTTTTGACTACACTCATCCCTCATGTGTATTACCAGTTAGCGTCAACATTCACATTAACTTAAGTAACGGCCAGGAATCGTACAGGTTAGGGTCAATAAATACAACGATGATGAAATCCCATTTGAACTAAAATTATATTTAGAAGTATTTCATTATTATTAATCTTTACTAATATTTTCCTAGGATGTCCGATGTGCGTGTAAGCGTGCCTGTGAGCCGTGTGGTACGATTATGATTGATCAATTCTTGAAATTCAAATTTTTTGATATTTTCAAGAAGTAAACAAACTGTGGACCTGTAAACAAGTCTATCAAAA
>JAQFYT010003124.1:0-11362 GCA_034694925.1 Ceratophysella denticulata
GACAATGCTGCAGCAGGTTAGCAATGTTAACGAGTGCACCATTAGAAAGAGCACTAAATTCTGGTCCAGATTCCATACATACCTAATTCCTATTACCTTGACTAATGGTATTTAATTGGCTAAAACCGCATTCAATATTATATACGAACCGGTTCGGTTATAACAGAACCAAGATTATATCCGAACTGTAACATACACATGCACGAACATATACATCTTGCGAAAGCAATTAGTATTTCTGTTCCCGGCTATTTGCATTCTTGTCACTGATTTATATGATAAACTGCAGTACAGTCGACTGAGTCGAGTCAGCTTATCGAAATCCAGCCAGCCAATTTACTCGTAGTAGTGTATTCGCACCGCTTTCATTTCAGAATTTCACCTTTAAAATATCAAATTGACTGACTCTGATATTGATGCTAGCGTGTTCATTTCATGCATAATTAAACCGTCCCCAACTCAACTACATATTTGGTTAAACACACGTAGGTATGCAATATGCAACACATTTATTATATACCAATGCATACACATAATATCGTAGGTATAGATTACTTATGATACACGTAATAATATACATATATATATCTATGCCGTGGGCATTATTCCTTCAGGTCAAGTGAAAACAGTAGTGTAGGTATACATATATTCACGTTAGGTCTAGGTACCTAACTAATTGAATTCTGGGAAGAGTTGTGATTTATGGTTTATAGTATGTATTATGAGAATACACAAAGCTCGAAGAAGATTATGACGTTAGTGTCTTTTAACTCTAAGCTTACTAACTGTAGGTATGTAGGAATGGAAGTTCATTTTCATTATGAAATACTAGATTATCCTCTCCTCGTTTCTCTTACCTCTGACATGACAATAGGCATTTGAATCGGAATTAGAATTTGAAATCATAAGTCATATCTATTTCAGTTCGCTTTGCTATTGCTACATACTAGGAAGCATTTCTTGAGATACAAGTACATGCAAAGGTGAATTGTTTCATCAGTATATTGTCCCTATCCGAGTCTCTGCTTTAAAAGTTACGATTCATGCAGTTAAGTTAAGACTAAAATTTGACACGGAACAATAATTCACAACTACCGGTATCCAAGGTAAATTTCTGATAAATCTTAAAATTTATATTTGCTCTAGATTTACGAATAGAACTTTCTTTGAGCTTGTAAAGTTGCGTCGGCAGATTCGACTCATTAAGATTGTGCTAAAGGTAAATCTAATATTGGAGTTGTCTACCAAACAAATATGTTTTGTTTTCAGGCACATTATTTCTTTCTTCAATTTTTAACGTACGAAGATTTTGATGTGAATTTTAAGGGATTTCAGAAGGCTATTCTTAAACGGACAGTTAGCGGATCATGGACCATAAATATTCAGGCTTTAAAAACATGCGACGACGGGTGCACTCGAAAAATTTGGGAATTAGAGTTTGGCAGCCTTTTCAACATAAGATATAATTTTATTTAAATATAGTTTGCTCTTGCTCTTAAGAGGAACTTAAAAGGAGCTCAGTTCCAAGTCTCACCGCAAGGTTTATTTAACTTTAATTAATTAACTCCGGGCGCACGAGAATTTTCTAAATTAAGGGGATCCTTCACTTTGTAGATATCACTTAGTAGGTCATATTACTTTTTATTTCAGTTTATTTGTGTGAGCCGTTTTCGAATGAATGGTACCGTAGTGAAGTAACCATGCTAATAGCATTGGCGTAATTATTCTGTGATCCTAATTGTTTTACTGTAATTCCACCATTTAGTTTTAGCTAACGCGCATCCTTCATTTTTTGGAGCATGCATTTAGCTTAATTTAACAAGTTTTCCTGTTTCGATTCGTTGATTGGGGACAAAATTAATGGTACCGAGCTGGACCCCTATTTTCTTGGGTGAAATCCCCATTACTAAGTTAAATTTATTTTCGTCTAGTTATCACATGTCAAATTTTCGTAAAATAATCTGCTATATTAAATATTATCTAAATAATTTTCTGCTCCTAAATATAGTATGTCAATAATGATGCGAACAAAATTGTTTTGAATCAAGGGGTATAGGGGCCATTGACGGAAAATGTCCGTGTCCAATGATGGATTAGGGATGCTCTACTCTCGCAAAAACTGTAACGGGAGCATTATATTGAATACAAATAGGCTGATTTGATTCTGGGCAAATATGCACAATTCCCAAAGAGTAGATGAAGTGGCTAATCAATTTTTGATTTTATGAACCAGGTGCTAAACCAGTTTTTAAAAAATTCATCCAATCCCAATTTCAAATTGCTTGTAATGAATACACAATGAAGTTCAGTTAACTCAACGAGGTTTCAATCCATCAATGTTTATGAACAGTAGTAATCTCTCAACTCTGGGCCAAGTTTTAGTGGTTAAAGCTCTTTAAATCTTAAAGTCGTTTCTTTGTATCGTATTGTCGGGGTCTTGTGTAGAAATGAGACCATAGCCATAGCACTACAAGGCAAATTAAACACATTATACACCTACAAACGTTAGGTACAATGAGCCATACCATCAACTTTGGAGGACCCATTCTGCTGTAATGTTAATATTGTAGTATAGCCTATAGGTAACAAGGCAACATCTAACGTTGTTGGGCATTTGTATTTTTTATTGTTATTCATTCCTTGTATAAGCTCTTAAACTGTGGGCTGCGTCATGAGATTTGGACTCCTTTTACCGGCCACGTTCGGCCTATTGTCCTAATTTAATGCTTATTGTCACTAACACTACGCCAATACCAATGCCTTTTATACATAGCTACATTCAAAATTGAAATTACTGGTTCATTCTGAGCTTAGTCTCGGCATTGGTCAGTCAAGTCCAAGTCGTCAGTTCTTAAGCGAAAATAGCTAAAGTGGCAAATATACGTCATAGCTGTTAATTTCCGGACGCGTGGCACGCCGGAAGGAAGTTTACACAGTGCTGCGATAGCTTTTGTTATTGGATGGCAAGGCATATGAATTTCTGGCGTGTGGCGAGTGCCGATACAGATAATAGTGACAGTGTCACATTTCACACTATCGTCGTCGACATTTCCATGCCCGGCTGTATGTACAGTATATATTTAATTGTATTTTAGCACTTCCATGTGAATTGACTGAAATTTGTGGTTGGTTTGTGGTGACAGTTGAGTAGGAATAGTAATAATGGTTTATTTATTCAAGTGCAAGACTCTTATAGTGTTTTGTGGTCGGGTGTTTATCCAATTATGTATTCAGAAGCCATGAGACTTCTTCCACGAACTGTGCAAAGATTAACGAGTCTAAGTCTAGAATTAGCATGACCTCTGCTCTGTTGTATTACAAATACGAAAATAAAAATAATAATCCTTATCCCTAGCTTAAGCTCATCTACAGTTTCAGAAGTCAATACATATTAAATAAATAGCTCTGATTCAGCTATATTGTGTAATAAAATAACATATAACCAAAATAACACTATGTCGAATTTTGTTAGGTACTTAATTCTGGTATCAAATGTTTACGCATAAGACGCAATACTTTGTGTTTGGATATCTTTCATTCGTTGTTCAAAGAATTGTGTACTAATATTCGTTCTACAAAGTTATTCATGTGACGGTTTAGTTTGTGGTACACCATGGACTTCCACTGAAAGAGACAATTAGTGCATTCTAAATTTCGCCAACTGTGTTTCTGTATTCAGAGCTGAGTATAAGTTATTGTCGTTAATTTGTGACTCCGACACCCTACACACTGCAAAATGAGTGTGGAAGTTGGACCAGTCGGCCTATCCGTGCATCCGGTAATATGCATTTTAGTTTAAAATATTTAATCAAAGCAAGTTTGTGTTAGGATGTAGGAATATTTTAAACTAACAATTACAACATAGCAGTAGTACGAAGTGCTATGATAGGGTGTCAACTTTCAACAATTCGCAATAGTGCCGCCAAAATACTACAGTATAATCAATCTAGATTATATGAAATTAGGTTCTATGAAACTCTGTTACGCGAGAATTTATCTCGCAGTTTAACATATGTGGGCAAAATAAATGCGATTCTATAAAATGCTTTATATATTCCGAAATTGTCAAAATATCGTTTTGTACTAAATAGACAGTATTTTAAATACAATTGTTTTGCGGGCAAGACACAAGGATATTGTAATACTGTATGCATAAAATAAAATGTATATTGCATGTGTACGAGAATACGTGAAACCTGCCCACATCTGCACTTTGGGTACTCTCTTACATAGGTTAGAGTCGCGCCACTAATGTTCAAGCGTTTTTGTGCAACCCTGTATTAATTGCTATTATTACGATGCTAATATATTCTTCCCTGGCCCTCAGGCAAAACCCTTAGCCCACTGTTTTAAAGTGTTAATATCGATAATATGGTAATATAAAGCTAACTTAAAATGTATCCGCACTTATTTTTCTTATGTTAAATGCACGGTTGCTACAGATGTACATAATGCATTAGCCCAGGTGCCAAAGATGTCTAATCACATGAGCAAATCAACTAAGCTAACCGTATTCAGGGTATAACAAGGCGGCTTACCACAACACTCCATTAATTATCCTTTACCCTAACGCTCCAAATATTTCTAAGTTCAGTAAAGGACCTCTTTTTCTCCTGAAAAATAACTGTTTGTATTTCCTGGAGGAACCACACTAATTAGAGCCTAATTGTATTATAATGGGCCGACCAAGACGGGAAACACCACCCTGGCTCCGTGGAATTCCGAGTTCGACTGATGACAACGCCCGAAATGACATTTGCAGTAGCAGCAGAATAACAACAAGTGATAGCAGGGCAGTTGTGACAGGGTCAGGTTGGCGCTGGGGTTTTTCATATTGGAGACGATCTCATAGTTCATCTGATTCTCCGATTTTGCAGGACGTGGACACTGGTTCCAGACGGAAACGAACTAATTGGACCAAGTGCCTCATCCTGGGAATCATGTTGGTTCTAATACTCTCAGTCATTGCGACCCTCAGTGTTCTCGTATCAGGAAAATCGGCTGGAACTGGAAGATATCGGGAACTTGGTCTGCAACGATCTTCAGGCACGCAAAATGTTAGTTTGGAAGACGTGCTTGCAGGTCGTTTTAGTTCGAGACCGTTCAATGGAACCTGGATATCAGGTAAAAATAACCCGGTAAAATGGAAAATCACACCACTTTAACGGAAGTGTAATGTAGAGTTATGTTTTCTGAACATTCTACCTGTACATATGTAATTCAAATGAAATATCAACACTACATACACTACGTATTCAGTTGAACAAAAAAGATTCTTTTTAACTAATCTTGTTACAGAATTTTTAAAGTTTCGTGATTTTTTGTCCTTTTCGTGTTTATTCGGTTTATTTTAGTGAGAACGCTTTTTCTTTAAATTGTTCATTTTGTGTATTCTATCATTTTTACATCTTCTATTCTCGAATAACGTGTTCTCAAATCTCTAATGTATATATTCTTTTTGGATAGACGATGAAATACAGTACTTGAGCGATAAAGGAGATTTGGTAATTTACAACTTGTCAACTAAGGAAAAGAAGACACTCATTCCAGGATATCTGCTGGCAACAATGGTGAGCTTACTGAATATTCATAGCTAAGCTATTTTAAGAATGGTTTTAATAGTTTTCAATATTGTTTCGATAGGGACGAAGTCCACCTGGAAAGTCCACTTTGTCTCCAGACAAACGCTATGTGCTACTGAGTTTTGATTCACAAAAGATCTATCGCCATTCATCATATGCCAAATACTTTATTTATTCAATTGAAAATGAGTACGTATGTGACGTTTGAAAAATCGTAGTATAAAAAACTGTATTCTGTAGAGCCCAAAAAATTGATCCACGAACTAATTTTTAGGAGCTTTTCACTTCTCGTACCAGCCAAGTTGGAAATGGGACACGGGCTACTTCAATTGGCCGAATGGTCACCAGTCGGCAACGCCCTAGTTTTCGTCTACGCCAATAATCTGTATTACAGGCCTACGGCGTTAGCGGAGGAGTCCATTCAACTCACGTCGGACGGAAATGCACTGGTGTACAACGGTGTTAGTGATTGGGTTTACGAAGGTATATACCAAGTTTGACCCTTTGACGAATAAAATTTTGACGCAATATATTGAATTATATTATTTTATGCAGAGGAAATGTTTGGCTCCGATAAAGCCCTTTGGTTTTCCCCGAATGGTCAAAATTTAGCATTCGTGAGCTTCAATGATACTTCAGTCGACTTAATTCAGTTTCCGGTTTACGGAGAACCTGGTCATCCAGAGTACCAGTATCCAATGCTGGAGGCTATACCGTATCCCAAGGTAAGCACCGACACCAGAAATTGTTAATTTGACCCCAATAACTAGATTACAGATTACTAAAAAATTCTGGATATTTTAAATTGTTCATTTCAGACTGGTCGAACGAATCCTACAGCAAAAGTCTCTGTCATTGGTCTCCCCACGGCAGGTTCGAATCAGATCAAGGTTTTCAGAGATCTCCAGTTTCCTCAAGTGCCACAGGAGTAAGTATTGCAGTATATATAGGTACATATCACGAGAATGTAGAAACGCCTTCTATGGTATTTACTTGTGGTTTAAACATAATATGCAACGACTTATTAACCAAATAAATACTTTACTTACAGGCATTATGTAGGCACGGTTGTATGGGCAACAGCTACGGACCTACTCGTAGTAACACTAAATCGGCATCAGAACGATTCAAGACATCATATCTGTGATATGCAAGGTCGTTGCGAAACTGTAAGAAAATTAATAAAAAAAAGTAATTCGGAATTTGGCGGTATTGATCTCTCAAAGGATCAGTGTTATACATTTGATTTGTGTAGCTGATTCTCCTTCTGAAAGTTGCATTTAAAATGTTTTAAAACATTTAAAATTCGAAATTGACAGATCTTCATTGATAAAGTGACTGGTGGTTGGATTGACGTTGAAATCCCCAAAGTGGGCGCAGCAGGAAAGGAATTCCTGACACTTACCACGCAGGCGCAACCAGGTGGAACCGGGAAATATCGCCATATTTTACAATATACACGTGATGGCGTTCAGCGCTCAATAACGAGTGGACTTTACTCCGTTGATTCCATCTTGGGCTGGGATGAGAACAATAATCGAATGTAAGTACCAACTGAATCATTGAACTTTCGCACGAAATATCTCAGAGAAATTATTATGTCAAGTGCGACAATAATTAATTACAATACAAACTCATATTGACGACGTTTTAGCGCTTTATTTAAGAACATTGAGATGTTCTTGATTTCATTGTTCTGATACAATAAATGTTCTTTATCACATTTCTTTTAGATACTTCACAGCACCTGCGTACAATTTTGCAACAAAGAAAACCACGCCAAGCCAATCACACTTATATTATGTGGCAAACTCTGGAACTCCGTCGGAAGCCATTTGTCTCACTTGCGGCACGACAAATTCTCATAACCAATCTTGCCTTGCTAATTCGTTTGAAGTGAGTACAGGATTTAGTCGAGCAGCCAGGAGCTGCAGTAGTCCTGATAATGTTCCTCAAGTCACGATACAGAATTTAAAGGTAATTTTCAGATTGAACCACTTTAGCTGCAGTCACTATAGCTAATTTTAATTTTATTTATTCGAATAGACACTCAACGTAGAAGAAATATGGGTAGACAACACAGATGTACGAACTGATCTCGCTCGCGTTGGTCTACCTATCATTCGGGATTATGACATTCAGCTTCCTTCTGGATTCGTTATCAAAGCTCGCCTTGAAATACCGCCACATTTTGATGAAACTTCCAAATATCCTTTGCTCGTCGATGTGTATGGTGGACCAGGGTCACAGAAAATTAGTGACTCGTACGGAATTGACTGGGCCACTTCTCTAGTAACCTCGCGGAGCATTATTTATGCTTCTATCGATGGGCGGGGTTCGGGACGACAATCAGATGATCTCAAGTTCCAGCTGTACCGTCGTCTGGGAACGGTCGAAATAGAAGATCAGATCTATGCTGCTAAGTAGGTTCGAATATTATTTCAATCATAGTATTTTTATTAAATGTCTTACGTCTACATTCAGATGGCTAGGCGAAAACGTGAACTTCATTGACTCTAAACGAACTGCGATTTGGGGTTGGAGTTATGGCGGCTACTCAACAGCCATGGTAATGGGCACGGATTACGGCGGAGTCTACAAATGCGGGATTTCTGTTGCACCTGTCACTAGTT
The DNA here is from genome assembly GCA_034694925.1 of Ceratophysella denticulata. Lineage (NCBI taxonomy): Eukaryota > Metazoa > Arthropoda > Collembola > Poduromorpha > Hypogastruridae > Ceratophysella > Ceratophysella denticulata. Next base: position 8,216 of record JAQFYT010003124.1, read on the forward strand.
GGCTCTTTTACGGTAAATACCATTAATTGCTTAAACAACGGACATATCTAACTTTCAAAACTGATTTTCAGTAAATCTATATGGTGTTCAAATATTTAGATACGATTTATACGGAGCGGTACATGGGACTACCAACCCCAGAGGACAATTTTATTGCTTATAACCAAAGCGATGTGATGAATCATGTAGAAAATTTTAAGAAAAAGCAATACTATTTAATCCATGGAAATGCGGATGACAATGTCCATTATCAGCAATCCATGGTACTTTCAAGAATCCTCGAAAAAGCGGATATTCTGTTCAGGCAGCAGGTATTGTCGAGATTATTTCCTAAACTCTGCTTAATAGTTCTATGCATTGATGTACTATCAAAGATGAACGTTATTTCTAATTTTTTAAACAGAGCTATCCAGATGAGAATCACGGACTGGGTGGTGTCAGGAAACATTTGTATCACTCCCTGGAGAGCTTCCTATTCAAGCAATGTTTTCAACGATGAGATTTTGTATAAAAATCAAATAGTCAGCGAAACTTAATTAGTCAGAATTTTGTAAGTCCAGAGAAAATAACCAGGGTGCTAATTACATATAGCGCAACACTATTTGTATAATTAAGTATTGTAATGTACCACAAAGGAATCTCTTGCGGTCTATTTTTTGGCAGCTGGAAGACTTATTTCAGATCCAGCTAGAGCTGTGTTTTGGAAATTACCACATACAAATTATTTTTAACTTAAACCTGGTTACTATACTTCTGATTATGAATAAAACATTATTTCGTTACAATTTCTAATTACATTGGATAAGTATTTACCGTATTCTCATAATATACCGAATGGGAGCGAGCATGCCTTCGTTGATTGAGTAGGTCTTGTGTATTTAAAATGAAACGAGAAAATCATTTATTGTCACCCTGTACATTCGATTAAACGATGAAAAAGACAATAGATAAATGCGATGATACTCAAATTCACAAATACCAAGGCTGGACACAATATATTAAATTGTAACTTGCCTCCAATTCTAAAAAAATGTTCCAAAGGTTTTTATCGCCCAACGATTTTTTGCTAAACAGAACTCATTTAAAGAGAGAATTGCGGACAGACAGACAGGCATACGGACGGTGCGGGTCATTATAAAAAACCTTATGTTCTAAAAACAGCAGGAATCAGAATAATTCAGATCCAAAACGTTAGCTTCAATTGTCAAATAATTGGATATAGTTTAACTAATACATTTATGAATATAGGATTATCAGGTGAAAAGTTTATTCTAATAATGTGATTGAAATAATGATGGAAGTATTTCAGTTGCTAGATTGGACTATAGCAAGATTGTTTGAGTTCTGCAAGGGTTCTCATAACCCACTGACCAAAGTATGGCCGTCTAAGCACTTCATATGGATGTGGGTGCTGGCTTGCTTCGTCAAGTTGAAGTTGAACGGACTTTTGGAGGCTTTCAATAGAGAAATGTTTTGTTAATTTCACAGCTTGAAAGCCTTTAAAAACGGCTTTGAAGAAAGCTGATGTGTAGAAACCGGCACTTGTGCCGTGAAGAGTTGACATGCTATTGCCTCCAGTGCAGATTTTGTCCACATCGGAAGGTCGCCGTGCCAAGTTCCATGTGCAAGAGACGTTAAACAGCTCTTGTGGATGCTTCAGAAAGTAAATAACCAGAATATCCTATAAAAAGTTCAAAATAAAAATCAACGGATGCAAGCCTCTAGGTATATGGTACAATTTGTCAATAGTACCTGATCAGCAAAGTCAGATCCTGGCAAATAGCGAGCGGCGACTTGCTCAATTCTCCCAACCCAATTAGTTTCACGCATCCTGGTTAAGTTCATCAGCATGAGACCTGCGTTCTGCCTCTGTGGATCGTACTTGAAACCTAGGTTGTCTGTAATGGGGTTAAGGTCGGTCCATGGCGGCGATACCAGCCCTGCCACAGCACTGGAGCCGAACTTGGAGAATTCATCCCACAGACCTGAAAAACTTCTAAGAAAAATGAAGTCAGTGTCCACGTAAGCCACAAGATTAGAATCCGGGAGCAAGTCTGGCAAAAAGAATCGGAGCGTCGCACAAGTTCGATAAGCACCTTTCATCCATTCCGAGCCTGTGCAAAAAGAATGTTTGCGGTCACTTGTAATTTGAAGTGCATCCCGCGATGGCAGATTGGCACAAATCGCGGAAATGATATACGTTTTGGTTCTAGCAAAATAGTAATATTGTTAAAACTTTCGGAACGTGTCACAAAAGTCGTAAATGCATTTTGGCAAAAATGGTTAAAATACCAACCCTGACTGTACTTTACCTTTTGGATATTTAGCTTCCACGAAAGAGATGTTCAACAGACGGGTAAAGGTACGATCAAATTTCTCGACTTCAATTCTGTTCTGAAGGTCCTCGTAAGCAGATCGACTGTTGGCCACAACTATCACATTGATGCAGTCCGAGCAATCTTCCCCAGGGCCAAATACAGATGTTATCATAATAGATTTCAAATTCGTAATTGTTTGTTCAATTTGTCTCTCAAATTTGTGATCTATGGAAGGTTTCTTGATTTGAGTCTTAACATTCATTGAGCTATCCGACTGATTGGTTTGATACTCTGGCTGACACACTATAAGAACAAGTGTTTTGGAACACTTTGGGCTGGAGCTGGCAAATGAAAATGGCTTCGATAATGACTTCGATAGAGCCGTATCCCGATTGTCAGACAACTGAAATAAGAAGATTTACCGGGGTAGATGCCTAGCGGATTCCATATTTGTATAAAATGAAATTGATCCAAATTGTAAACTTACGTAGAAAATCAGCCACGTTCCAAATATGAATATCCCAATAGATCGTTTTAAATTGGGAAACGACAACCCGCTGATTTTTCGAACCATCTTATCTAGACTCTGAAAAGCTGAAATCGGTAGCCTTCAGAGATAAGCGAAGTGTATACTTAGTTACCAGTAGGTAGTCTTACTGAGTAAGTAAAAAGTGTAATGGCCTAAAATCAGTGATGTAAAAGTTTAAAGTTATTTCACATTGCAAAATATGTTTTTTGAGTTTAAACACAATGAATAAACCGTGTAAACGGGTGTAGTGTAGACCGACAATATGAAGATGCTAAAATAATTGGAAATATGGATGTTTAA
>JAQFYT010003125.1:0-11358 GCA_034694925.1 Ceratophysella denticulata
TACACTAGAAATTGAATTTAGACAATGGTTGTCGTTGAAACGGTAATAGTGCAAACTTGAACCTTTGTAAATATTTTGTATAAACAATCCAAATTATTCATAATTTCAAAACGGTTATCATTCCTGCATCAAAGATGCAATTTTAAACTCAATTCATTTGGTATTGCAGTTTTTGTGATCACTATTAATACCTTATAAACTTCGAGTTTTTAATGTGTAACAAATGTGTAACATTTCTGAAGTTTTTGTTACAACTAACAAAAAACTGTAATGTCGCTTGTTTTGTATGTTTTGTATATGTTGCTTAAATATACTCAGGTCGGTCTATCTACTACGTTACGACGTTTTATTGTATGAGAAGCCATTATTTTGCGTTCTCAGATTTGCTTGATTAATTCGACTTTTCCCCATAATTTCGCAAACAATATTATAAACGAAGCGGTTCGGTTATAACCGTGCCGGGTGCGTGTATCAACCGTACAACAATACATACTAGAATATGCTATAACACTAAATCAATATCTAGAACAACCCGCTTGTGCCTCAAGCAAATATTTCCGATAAGAAAGACCTTAAGGCTAAGATCCTCAGAAGTCGAATATCAATCTAACTAATGTCAGTCCAGGCCATGGAGGCAAAAGTGCGTCCCGGGGAGAGGCATATTTGCTTCCCTGGAGGCATATTTGCCTCCCAGGGAGGCAAATCTGCCTCCACTGGCAAGTTGGAAACACTGGAAGGAACGGAACTTACCCGGGAGTCGGAATTTAGTACGACTTTAGTCGGAAGTGATCCTCCGACACTCAAAATCTCATTTGAGTTAATTTTGACTCACGGAAAGCCTTGTCCTACAAATCAGGAACGGTTCGGCAACGTTGCACGGAGACAAATCTGTCTCCTGGAGTCAATTTTGCCTCCCGAAGGAGGCAAAATTGCCTCCATATGGCTTGGACTGAATGTGAGTACTACTGCACAGTAAGTTGGGAAGATGGATGAGGATGAAAAGCAACCCGTCGTGGGTTAATTCGGGGTTTTAGCAGGTAGAATGCCTTCCAACTACAATTTTAGAGTTATGTGCGACTACATTTACCGCACAATTCGATCAACTGCTGTAATAATATTCTTTAACTAAAACTCGGAACAACTATTCGAAACTCTGTTTATCAGTAGATATCACAAATACAAATGTACCATAACATATAAGGTATTATTTACATGGATATGTACCTATACAGGATTGGGAGACATGACAATCCATATTAAGTATGTTTGTGTGACCCACACTTTTTTCATGTGTGAGAACTAAATGTGACCTCACTACGTTCGATCAGAAAAATATTTACCCCAAGTGAATGGTCGAGTTTAAGAAATATTGCGGTTAATCCGGCAAATTTCCCCCTTTCCGGTCGACTGATAACAATCTCCCACAGCGGTCTCTCAGCATATCCTCGGGAAATGTACTCTTTAGCAAAGTCCTCGAAGCTTTCCTCCTTATTTGCAGGAGTATATTTCCAAATATGTTGTTCCAAATTGACTTCAACAGGAGCCCAGTAAAGATAGCCCAGAAACAGTTTCGGAACTACTCGAAACTTCCAGTGTTGCCAATGTTCCCCAGTATGATCTTTCACATTGAGTAGTTTCTTTTCGAAAGCATCACGCAATTCTTGAACCGATACTTCTTCACGGACTGCCCTTATCATCCCCATACTGCTTCCTTTCACGACCTTGTCCGAGGGCACATTTATAACGTGGTGAAGTAGAGGCGGAATGAAATGTGAGTCCGACGGATATATTGGCTTCCACTCCGGGTGAAAGCAAAATGCCAGTACATCTATCAGAATCCGCCATAGCATAAGAATGGACAGAACTAACAATGGCAGAATGAGAGCTGGAAGAAGAAACAACCATGCTGCTAAGCCCACCGCAACTAGCGTATAGATGTTCCGCATGGCTCGAAATTATATACTAGGGAAGGACCAGCATGTAAAATAATTATAAAAATAAGTAATCACGTTTCAAGAATAGTTATTTTTTAAATTGAACTAAATACAGCACAAGCCTTTCAAAGGCTTACTTATTTGTAGCACTAGCACCAGAACACCTCCGTGGCTTCCGATTCAGTTGTGTTGTGTATGCGTAGTATATATGAAGCGCGTACGCACCAGCTCTGTAATTTGTTGGCTCCGATGAGATTATTCTTTATCCAGTGGTGTGATGTGAATAAAAATAAAACCCAGATAAGTATCAATCATGACCTTTCTGTCGGGGGAATACACAGTTCACACCACTAATGATTCTCACTCTTAATTAATTGGCATTCTACCTATATAAAAGTCATATTTATCGGATTCCACAACTTTAAGTAGGTATCTTTCATGGGTAGGTTATATTCCATGTAGGTACTGTACAATTACAAGTACTTATAAAGAGACTGACAAAGGCAGTTGTACCTTCGAGAATAGTATATCTTTAGCGCTCACTGGAACAATCCAAGTTTTTAAAAAAAATTATCCACACAATAAAAAACATCGCTAAAAAAATTAAGTAAGAAATGATAAATTAGTTCATGTTCCCCGACATAAATTATCCTGAATGTCAGGTATAGATGAGCACATGAGCTCCCTTTTATTTTCAAAAATTGTCTTATTGTCATCTCCGATGGGCGGGTCAAAGCTGCTAAGTTTATTGCGTGTCATCAGAAGACGCGGAACGCGTATCTGTACAGTATCTGTAGGACACGTGCGTGGTGCGTGCGGCGAGGCCGAGACTGAGGCAGCCTTGAACATTATTATACATACATATAAATTTTTACGTACACCAAACCAATGCTTACGCTCTACACCGCAGCCTTTGACTTTAGTAGGGATCGGGATACTGTCTGTAAGTACTAAAGATATGTAATTCAACGTAATCTGTCGGGACATTGACTTTGGGTTTAGGAGGATATAGCAACACTAAGTCAGCATTAATCGTAAGGACTGAGGACTGACGTACGGCGAAACATTCACAAAATTCCTGTGTACTACCTATGTGATTGTAACCTCTCCATTCCAAAGCAATTTTATTGACGCCGACGCTGCTACAGTAAATAACCCGCATGGACGTACATACTATGACCTATGTATGACACATACAATATGATATATTTTAAGTAAACAAACAGCGAATGCATTTCCAGTAAAACGAGAAAACAGAAGAAGCATTTTCATTTTTCTATAATAATAGCGTTTATTCCCTAAAAATATCAGCCGCAAATACACCCCCGACGACGTGCCGCCGCTCACTTTTATTTCACATTCACATTCCAAACTTCAAAGGTTTTAGCATTGGCCCTATCAGCTCTCCAGGGCCTGAACCTAGGCAACTACCAGCAGATTTGTAATATCTGTAAGCAGCCAGCCTTGAAATTGAAGGGCTTATCTTTAGCTCAGCTCATTCACCCACACGAACACTATGCACTTTTAGGCTACCAGGACTGACCACACGGACGGACCACGCCACTTCCTTTAGGGCTAAGGACAGGGCTAAGCGAGGGTAAGCTCAGACCAGTCACCAGTGAGGAGAACGGCTGAAAGAAGACTCTGTCAACAGTTGTCATTTGAAATATAAACTGTTCTCAGTACTTAATAAACTACTTTCTGTCAGTTTCCAGTTGTCACTCCATACACCCACACCGAGCAAAAGAAGACTGAACAAGAACACGAGTTGTTTGGATTTCCAGTGGACAGTTGGTCCGATAATTCACTAAATGCCTAATGTTTAGTTAGAGCACGAGGACGGGAAGGATGCAGAATTCACTGCAATAAAGAAGAAGAGGAAAGGAATGCACATATTTGGTATTATCTTTAACGATAAACGCATGGAGTTCTGCTGTAAGTATATTTTAATTATTTACTAAATTTACTAATTTTTATATTCACTGAAAATTTATCAGCAAAATTAACTACAATTAGTCCTTGTTTTCCATGCGCGAGCATTCGTTTGTGTACATATAATATATAAATAAGCAATATCATGAATACACATTTTGAGTGGAAGAGTGAATAAATCGTTGTAAAAAAAGTAAAATCATTAATTGAGTGTTTGTTTATGTTTCTTAACTGCAGCCATAAAAGTTGATGGAGGACGGGAAGCCCGGAAACAATTCGACGTGTTTTAAGTTCTCATAACCGATAACCGATTTTCCCGACCGGAGCGTGATGAGCACGGTCAACGGTGAAAGCTGTATCGGTAAGTTCTTTGATTTTTGAATTTTATCATAGGTACTAGAATTGAGATACTAAAATCTTATCTTACTATAAGAACTGATAATTATAGTTGTAACGGCAAGAAGACTCTAATAACGATGAACTCGCTTTGAGATTTAAGTGGACTTTTCTAATCTGGAACTTTGGTTTTTCTGTTTTTGTAGGTGCAAGATTATTGAGCAATGTTTACAGAAATCGTTCTGGTCCAAGCATTCAAAATTCAGGTGTTCAATGTACAATGGCAACAAATAATTCATTAGTCTGGATGTCGTCGTTGGAAGCGTCAAGCTGTCGGACTTTCAATGAACTTCATGGACTTAAATTCGGCTATACAATGTGTCAAGTAATTGGACTTAACAAATAATAATATTGGAATTTATTGGTAAAGAAATAAAATGGACAAGACGAATTTCTAACCAAGCTCTCGTACTGTATTTGTTTTCCGTTCTTTGCGGTAATGTTATTTCGCGTGCCATTTTAACGTTAGAATTATTGGTATTATATATAAACCAGCAGGTCAGGGTCAGGTTATTTATCTGCATTATAGGACATTTTTAGATCAAGTTAATGTTTGTTCTCTTAAAATCAGAAGCAAGGAATTTAATCTAAGCTAACTTTAATTAACAAAACTTTTGTAACTATTTTATTAGTAATTGTCTTCAACATGGAAGTCTTGAACGGGTCATAGTTGCTGTACCCTGATCAATGTTTTCTAATTGATTCCAACCAATTCCATTAATATTCAACGAAGCAATTATTTAATAGAGCCAGACTAACCAAGCCACATAGAATCGGATAGGATGGGAACATGGGGCAAAACGTGGGCCCAAAATCTCCGCATTCGTCATTTTGGTCAAGTTTAAGTCCAATTTAGTTGTGTATTTTGAAAATATGACCCGAACCAAAGTGTTTCGGAATATCTATCAAGATGAGTAACTTTTAATTACATAATTTTTTTAAGTACAAAGGCTCGGACATAATTATTTCTGAATTCTGAGTTCATTGTTTCATTATTAATTCTGGTCATGTGGGCGAAAGAAGAGCATGACGCTTGCGGTATGCTACCTATAATCGTACCGTCCGTTTGCTTAATTTCTTTTGCATACTTTTCAATGTATTTCCTACATAAATGTACAAGTAATTCCACTCTTCAGTTCAGAGTTCAGATTAATTTTCATGCTATTTATTCTATTCGTATTTCATATTCATCCACCGCCAAGCTCATAAATAACCGTTGGTGAGCAACTTCTAGTCAGTCATTCGGTCGGTGCAGAACCGAGTAAAGACAAATACTGCATACATAGTTTGAAGTCAGACTAGAATCCAATTTAAATAACGCATCTAATTTCACTTTTGCCCAATTTCATTACAAACAGAAATCATTCTTGGTGTCGAAACTTGGAATTATGTAATTTGACTAATTAAAATGAGGAAACAATAGCAGAGTCAGTGAGTAGGTAATACTAGCATGTAATAGGATACACGTAAGGTTTCAAGTACGAGTGTTATTATGTTTTAGGGTTGTTGCTCATTGTTCGGGCGAGAGGGTTAGTATGCTCTGCCCGCGTTTTGCCTCTCCCTCGCACAAAACCCGGAAACGGGTCGGAGAAGGGTGTAATGAACCCCTCACTCTCCTTTCACTACGGGCATTTCACATTCCCAGAGCATTAGGCTTTAGCTTAGACTATGTACATTAGTACAGGTGAGTTGAGTTGGAATTCTCCGAATTACGGCATATAAGAGCTCCTATGTACCTACCTGTTCTGGTCTGGAGCTCGGTTGAATTTGAGACCCGAAACGGTTTTTTATGCCGTATATCGATTTCTGTCGTGTGGTATTCTCAATTCTCAACAATGCAAATTCCCTGTGTCCTACCCACCCGCCGCAGACAGACTCATGTCGGGGATAAAGTAAAAAAGGGAACAAGACGGGTATAACGGGTAGGAGAGAAACTTCCTGAGCAGGTGCACTCTTGGAATCAATAGGGCTTTATTGTGGGAGCTTTAGCTCATTTCGGAGTTACTCACCTGTCTTATTGATCCAACTCCGAGAATAACACGTAATTCGGAGCTCCTCGCTCCCGTTAGGCCCTTATTCCTACTAGGCATTCTCTCTAATTTAGTTGCTTCAGTTTTTAAATCTAGAATTAAATTTAGTAGTTAAACATTTTGGGTATTTGGTAAAGCACATTACGTATGTCAAAACCCAATTAAGTTGTTATTGAGATATTTTCAAGTCATTCAATCGTTGAAAGTCTGAGGACATAGAAAAATCTGGAGAAAAAATGTCGGACGATCTCCAGCCCCTCAACTGGCTCCTTAATTCCAAGTGCCCGGATATTAACTATGCTGAGACTAATATTAAACCCAAGTCCACGAGTAAGAAAAGCCTGGATTACATTTTGAGAAATGCTAGGAATGTTCTCGAAGATTGCAGGTAAAGACCAATACAGTTAATCGTACTCCGGTTGTGAGTTCGTTATTGAAGGATAGTCACTGTGGCGCGGTTAGCCTTATCCACCGCTGGCATAGCAGGCAATATTAAGCCTACGCAATTAAATTCTTCTAGATAGAATAGTTCTGAAGTTTTTACATTTTAAACGGTTGGTTGATACTGTGGCCTATGAAAACAAGCACGAATTGGTGCCAATACAACAAACTTGAGTGTCAGGTGTAGCTAAATTGCGTTTTTTCTTATCTTTTCCTTTTTTTTTAAAACACGATAAAAGCCGGGCGAAAGTCATTCGCTCAAAATACAATTCGACAGAAAAAACGATCAAATGACATTCGATCAAATGGGTTTCGATAGGAAGAGAATGATACTACATATTCAAGTGTTGCTTTATTTTTTAGAACAACACCCACTATCCGGCCGCCACTTTCTTACGCAACACTGATTCTGCTTTCTTTGAATGCCACTCCTGGGAAGACGCTCACTCTCTCGCAAATCTACAAATGGATTAGAACAACATTCAAGTATTACGAGAACACGACTGGACCCAAGGCGGTTCAGTGGAAAAACAGCATCAGACACAATTTGAGCCTAAATAAATGCTTCGTGAAAGTGCCCAGAGGAGAAGGAGAAAGAGGTAGGCAAAGAATTACAAAATATATATTTGACTTTATTGCAATAGTCCATAGCTCAAAATGCTGAATTTAATTCCATTCTCGAGTTTCTGTAATTTCAATGAATTATAAGGCTGAAAATCAGTGGGGGCTTTCGTCTTTCTAATGTATATTCAAATGTTATTTCTGCTACTTCAGAATAAGGGGGGTCACCGAGCAAATCTCGAACATGACGTATTGAAATAGCGCGGTCCGTGTTAAGGCTAGCGAAGCCCATAACTTTTTCAAATCTCAACGGATTTTGACAAGTGGGGGCGTTTTAGAAAAAGGATAAACTGGTACATAAAGTAATCATTTTTTTTTGGAAATTCCGCTCCAAAGCAACATGGCAGCCAAACGCAAATTTTAAAGTCCGATAACTCTGGAATTCCGTCGAGTTTGGCTTAAAAAAATTATAACGTTGTGTCCCAAGCGATGCCGGTTTCAAAAAGCTCTTAGTTGGTCACCTAGCTTAAAAAATTACAAAGTTATCGATTTTACAGTAAACCCTGTCTTTCCATGGTTTTGGCCATTTCATTTTTATTCCCGTGTCTATTTATCTAGTGTAAATCATATGTATTTCGATTCGGGCTTACAGGTAAAGGAGGTTTTTGGACACTTGACAAGCAATGCGAACGAAAATTGGTAAACGGAGAGAATTTCTACCGGTTGCGGAAACGAAGGAAAACCAAAGTGGCCAGCATTTGTCGAGAAGAGGTACTCAGCACAGATGGTCAAGAATGCCTGGGTGTAGTAGACTGGAGCGGAGGTGAGGGCACCCCGGCGGAGCACCAGGTTCCAGCCAATCCTTCACCCGACACCGAGCAACATGACTCCACTTCCTTCCACTCAGAAGCCCACAGCGTCGAAGTTGCACCCGTTTCGACTATTCAAAAAATTGAATCCTTCACTGCACCCACCGAGTTCAACCCTGGGCATTTTCAACTCGCCATTCCACTTGATGAAACAGTCCAGGCTCAGTTTGTTCCCAGTTCCTCGCCGGATCCGATTAGCGGAGTGGTACATTTGCAAGAAATGACCGCCGTGGAACCGCTTCTGGGAACCACGGTTATTCCGTTACAGAGTTTGAGTGCAGACGTACCGGAAGGCCAGGATTCGGTACCCTACTACGAACTCCTTCCGGTGGAATGGACCTTTGAGTTGTACGGTGATCCCAAAGGAGCCTGTTTTGACTTTCCGGGGTTGGAATTGGATTTAGAAACTTGGATCGGGTAAATATGTATATGAAGTGGCTTTATTACTCGGGTCAAGTTTGTGTAGCAGCGTGAGGATTCGGATTTTATAATTGGAATTGAAACCGTGTTGTGTATTTCGTAGTTAGTAGATTTAATCAGATATTGCTTTACATTAGATTTTAGCTGAGAATGCTGTATTAAGAAAATGATATATTAAGGAAATATCAAATCGGTTTTCTTATAGGCATTTAAGGGCTTAGAGAATACAAATTAATTTGAGTTTGTATTAACGTATCCCAGCGGATATTGAATTTCCGTGAAGCAATATCAAACCCCAAACCGCACAAGAACTTTGCCCTTCAATAAGAATTACGCGCTATCAAAGCGTCCGGGACGGTTGTGAATTTCGTTGATGAACTTTCCAGAACAGTCATTATAAAAATTGTCAGCGTAGTGATTCTGTGTAATTTCTAGCTTTCATAAAACTTTATCGTTAATTTCCGTAGATGTATGCGAAACTCCTAAAAATTCCGTCCGACCAATCACATATCGTCCAGTGAAGTGAATGCCTTTGTCTGTCACAATTACAAGCAATATTGAATTATAATACTATACATACAGATATACTACTTAGCATATTGTAGAGATTCATTAACCTAAAAGTGTAGAATTAGTGTTAGATTCCAACTAATTGTATAAGTCCAAGTAAATAGGAGATATACTAACTCCATCCAGTCACATAAGTCACAAATGAAACAGAAGAGCACAAGCCTTTGATACAATATTTATATTATGAATTGTGATGTACAGATGATTATAATGTAAAATGTAACCCATGCCGTCCGCACAGTAAATAAATTGATGAGTTTGATTGAAAAGTAGTTTTTGTTCCGTCGCAGCGCTCAAATCCAAAGTATTTCGCAATTAAATTAGAAGTAGTGTTTTGAGTTTTATTAGTTGTTCAGTGGAGAGATTAATTTCGTGTAGAATTTTAACGTAAGCGTAATTTCTGTGCGTCAGTACTGCTATATTATCGAATTGTCCCATTTATTTATTTTTATTGCTAATTCCAGTAGCATTGATTATCTTAAATCTATAAATCTAACAATTAATTTGCGGAGCTTATTTAAATGTGTAAATAATAGTTCATTATTTTTTGCTGATTTAAGCGAGAGGGGAGGAGCTCTGACTAGATCCATACGCGGCGGAGTACCTGTTGTTGACATTGATATATACGGCGGCGGCGGCAGCGGGCCAGCAGTAAGCCGCTGCAGCAGCTGCGGAGGAATGAGTCGGGAAAAATCCAGTGGGATGCGGTAGCGGGTGATGGTGATGCGGGCTTGAGGGCATCGGATGGTGATGTTGACCTGAAGGTGGGGTCATTAGCCCCGTTCCATGATGGGGATGCGGTAGGAAGGTGTTGAATTTAGGATATGCTCCGCCCTTGTCTCCTACAGGAACCATACCACCACCGAGTGTCATACCACCTGACCCTGGTCCTCCTTGACACGACTGCTGGATGAGGCCTTGGAAATCAAACTTATAGGCATAGCGCTTTCCGTGGACCTTGCTCATTATGTTCTTATCGTAGTAATACCTGAAATCCAAGGTAAGTATCCGACTTGATTTACTTGGTTTGACCTGAACTATTTAGTAGGCAAGCTGAGATAAATAAATTGGCATGTCCTTTATATAGGTAAATATTGTTGCGCCATGTAGAAAAATGTATCATCTAAAATGGGCGACTGGCGCCCAGTAAACTTGATAAAATTGACGGTCGCAGCTTCTGTTTACCAAATTAAATAAATATTTAGGTACGAACCTTAGAGCTCGACTGAGTTTATCGTAGTTCATGTTAGGCTTTGACTTCCGCTCGCCCCAACGGCGTGCCACTTCGTCAGGATCCGTGAGTTTGAATTCTCCGTTATGCCCGTCCCAAGCAATGCAACCAGAGTTCGAAGGCTCACCTAGTAATTCTAGAAGAAACTGCCAAAGCTGAATTTGACCCGACGATGAAGCAGGAGTTGAGGAGGTCATCGGCATCCCCCCGCACCCTTCGTTTCTCCCATGCTGCAACGTGGTCCGGGTTGCCATCATTAGTTGATTGTAGGCTTCTGACAATTCGAATCATTAAAAAAAATAGCATACATCCATGAATTGCATGGAACTGCATGATTGGTAGCAATCAACAGATGTTACCTTGAAAATTTACATGACCAGCAGCCGCTGAATAATGGTTCCATTTCTTAAAGTTGGATTCCGCCCCTACATACAGAATCATGTTATTTAAACAAAGGGTTCAGGAAGCTGAGGCACGGACGCGGACGGATCCGGTGATAAGTTTCAAAGATATAATTTAACAGAAGTAATGCACGAGTAATGTAAATGTCACGCATTTAAGTATTTCTGTATGAATTTATCATATCCCGTTTGTATTTGAAGTCTAGTTAACATCCGAATCATTGAAAAATGGTTACCTAGCTATGTTAATACTGTTGCTGGACCAAAATTTTGTGCTCTTTCCAATGGTACCCTTCATTTTTCATAGATCTTGTGTAATGTATCAACTACGAAATGCTAAAATTTTGAAACTGTACTCTCTGTATGTTATCTATCTATCGAAGAACAAAGTGTTTTTGAAAGATTTACATAACACCATTGGGAATGGCATGACATTTTGGTCTTGAAACAGCATTGACATAATTATTTTGTTGTATACCTTATGACTTTAGGACATTAACTACGTGCGCTTCAAATACAAACGCAATTGTACCGCTATTTCTGTACCACAAATACAAATGCATCATAAATCAC